>JAUTBZ010159955.1:0-11035 GCA_032361785.1 Lepetodrilus galriftensis | reverse complement strand
CTGTGCCAATTGTCATGCGCCGCATTCCTGACGACATGCCGCAATGGCGCAAGCTTCACGGTATGATCGAAAAGTCTAATCCGCTCATGTCTGTTTTTAAAACTGAATTTGAAGATATTGCCCTCAACCCTATGATGCTACACCCGTAATTTCTTTAAAATAATAAGGCTCTTTTCATGTTTCAATTCTATCTGTTTGCCGTCTTTATAGGCCTACTCCTGATTATCGAAAACTGGTCTTTGCAGGAAAACCAAGGGCGTTTTAAGGGCGCTTCAATGCTTGTCTCAGGCATTGAATTTATTTGGTTTTTGTTCAATCTCTATATTGTATTCTTTAGCGCGTTTCCATTTCCCTATCTCATTATCCCGATTGCGTTCTTGCTGTATAATGTGGCGGGTTGGATCGCCTCTTTTTATATTATTGATATGCCAAAATTTGACGATTTGGACAAATTTGATACTCTTGAAAATGACGACAAAGCCCTCGATGCCATGCAAAACCAAATATCAGAAGATATTGAAAAGTTCAAAAACGTTCAAATCCCCAAATGGCTGCTGGATTATATGCTGTATTTTACCGTTCTTTACACTCTTGCAAACCTATATGTACTGGTCAAATTATGGCTTATAAGTTAGGACGCATCAGATCTTTAAGCTTGATAAAGATCAACGATAAGAGAAACTCTGGAACATCAAAAACCTTCAGGCCAAACCACTATTATCTTATTTTTTTGTTTTTTTTCGCGCAAAAAATCTCTGTAAGCAGATACCATTAGGTATCACTGCCTACCTCTATCAGGCTAACGAACCGTTTTGGTCTAACAAAGAGCATGGGCTATACGCGCGCCTATTTTATTCTCTATACGAATGAAATATTTGAAATGTTTTTCGCCATATATAGTTATTTATGCGAATTTACAAAATGCAGCTTCCCGCCTAACACTTCCTCATAGTCTTATTCGAATATCTATACTCCACACTGCGTTAATCCCTTATATCTCAAGGAGTTATACCTATGTCAGCGTCCCCGAAATTTAATATTTTTGCTGTCACCCAACCCAATATTCGTATCTTGCATTTTACGTGGCTCGCCTTTTTTATCAGCTTCCTTGTCTGGTTTAATATGGCGCCTCTGTTAGGCTCTATCAGAGAAACAATGGGGCTTAGTCCGCAAGAGGTTAAAACGCTCCTTATTTTAAACCTTGCCCTCACCATTCCTGCCCGTGTCATTATTGGCATGTTGGTTGATAAACTTGGGCCGCGCCTGACTTATTCTGCGCTCCTTATCATTTCGGCCTTTCTTTGCTTCGCTTTTGCCTTTGCCAAAAATTTTGAAATGTTAGCGCTAACCCGCTTTTTGCTCGGCTTTGTGGGGGCTGGCTTTGTGATTGGCATTCGGATGATTGGGGAATGGTTTCCTGCCAAACAAACAGGACTGGCACAAGGCATTTATGGTGGCTGGGGCAATTTTGGCTCTGCTGCCGCAGCGATGACCCTTCCTGCCCTCGCGCTTTGGATTGGCGGCGATGAAGGCTGGCGCTGGGCGATTGCGATCACAGGTGTTATTGCGTTACTTCATGGTGTTATCTACTATTTTTCTGTCACCGATACCCCCAAAGGATCAACCTATTTTAAGCCAAAGAAAATGGGCGCAATGGAAGTCTCAAATAAAGGGGATTTTATCCTTTATGCCATTATGCAGCTCCCTATGTTTTTGGCACTTGGCGTTTTAACATGGAAGTTATCTCCTGATAATATTGGCTTATTAAGCACAACAGCCACTTATGGGGTTTATCTGTTTTTGGCTATCCTCTATCTTTATCAGCTCTATCATATGGTCAAGGTAAACCAATCTGCGCTCAACAATGAAACCCCCGAAATTGATCACTATCACTTTAGCCAAGTGGCGGTGCTTGATTTGGCCTATATGGTTACCTTTGGCTCAGAACTGGCTGTTATTTCTATGTTGCCGCTGTTCTTTAAAGATACCTTTGGTTTGTCTATGTTGATGGCGGGTATAGTCGCCGCGAGTTTTGCCTTTACCAACTTTTTTGCCCGCCCTGGCGGCGGTTGGATGAGTGACCGTTTTGGCCGCAAAAAAGCACTTTTGATATTGTTAGGCGGTCTTTCTGTTGGTTATGTTGCGATGGCTTTTATGTCAGGCTTTCCGATCATCTTAGCGGTTATTGTCACCATTGCCACCTCGTTATTTGTTAATGCAGGCAATGGCGCTGTTTATGCGGTTGCCCCTTTAATTAAGCGCCGTATGACAGGACAAATTGCGGGTATGATTGGCGCATTTGGTAATGTCGGCGGGGTGATCTTCTTAACCGTATTATCCTTTGTTTCGCCGCAGATTTTCTTTTTCTTTATTGCAAGCGCTGGCCTGCTGACCTTTCTTGTTGTGCTGCTGTTTTTCAAAGAACCTTCAGGCCAAACCGCAGAAATTATGCCTGACGGCACTGTGGAAATGATTAGTGTAAACTAAGATTTTTAAGGCAGATATATCCGTAAATATTCGTGTCATCCGATGCGCCGCCGCAGTACCAAAACCTGATAATTTGTTATTAAAATACAAACTCTCAGCGATCTGTACCCGTGGCTACCGCGCAATGACACGAAGGTTAGGACTTGAAACGGATATAGAAATGGATATTATTTGAACCGCTCCTAATAAAAGAAAATTGATAGGTAACAACAGCTACGTAATATTCACGATATTTTATTAAAAAAATAGTAACATTTAACAATATACAAATTGATATAGCTCACATATCACTAAGGCAGTCACTTTGATCTTTCTTTGTCCTTGGATATAAAATTCTATGTCAGCTAACGCCCCAAGACTTAACATTTTTGCAATAAAAAAGCCTGAAATTCGCATTTTACACCTGACATGGCTGGCCTTTTTTATTGGCTGCTCTATTTGGTTTAATATGGCGCCGTTACTGGGTTCTATTAAAGAGACAATGGGACTAACAGATGAGCAAGTTAAAACCCTGCTCATCCTCAATCTCTCTCTTACCATTCCCGCCCGTATTATTATTGGGATGCTGGTTGATAAGCTTGGACCGCGCCTTACCTATTCTGCTTTGCTGATTATCTCTTCTATTTTGTGCTTTGCCTTTGCACTCGCCAATAGCTTTGATACCCTCGCCTTATCACGCTTTTTGCTTGGTTTTGTCGGCGCTGGTTTTGTGATTGGCATTAGGATGATTGGGGAATGGTTTCCAGCACGGCAAACAGGCGTTGCTCAAGGCATTTACGCTGGTTGGGGCAATTTTGGTTCTGCTGCTGCTGCAATGACCCTTCCCGCTCTTGCGTTATGGATTGGCGGCGATGATGGCTGGCGTTATTCTATCGGCCTGACAGGACTTATCGCTTTAGGCTATGGCTTATTTTACTATTTCGCTGTAACTGACACGCCAAAAGGCTCAACCTACTTTAAACCTAAAAAAGTGGGCGCTATGGAAGTCTCTACCAAGAGTGACTTTATTCTCTATGCTATTATGCAGCTTCCTATTGTGCTAGCGCTGGCTGTCCTGACATGGAAGCTCTCCCCTGCCAATATGAATATGCTTGGCACAGGCACAACCTATCTTGTCTATGTTTTGCTGGCAGGGCTTTATTTCTACCAGCTCTATCACATGGTACAGGTCAATACGGTCGCCATCAAGAATGCCACGCCAGAATTAGAGCGTTATAACTTTAGCCAAGTGGCGGTGCTTGATTTGGTTTATATGGTGACCTTTGGCTCAGAACTGGCTGTGGTGTCTATGTTGCCGCTCTTCTTTAATTCCACCTTTAACCTGTCTTTTCTGATGGCAGGCATGCTGGCGGCGAGTTTTTCCTTCACCAACTTCTTTGCCCGTCCTGGTGGCGGCTGGATTTCCGACACTTATGGCCGTAAAAAATCTCTAATGGGGCTATTGGCTGGCTTAAGCGTTGGTTTTGTCATCATGTCCTTTATGGGCAGCTTTCCGCTTATCTTAGCCGTTCTTATCACCATTCTAACCGCAATGTTTGTAACCGCTGGCAATGGCGCAGTTTACGCCGTTGCGCCGCTGATTAAGCGCCGCATGACAGGACAAATTGCGGGTATGGTGGGTGCATTTGGCAATGTGGGCGGCGTGATCTTCCTAACCGTCTTCTCCTTCGTCTCACCGCACTTTTTCTTCTTGTTTATTGCCGCCGCTGCCGTGGTCGCTTTTGGCGCTGTGTTCTTCTTCTTTAAAGAACCAACAGGACAAATTGCCGAAGTGATGGAAGACGGCACGGTGCAGATGATTGATGTGAAGTAATTTTTTGACTTTTTGATATTTTTTGATAACAGCCTGCTGATCTGTTCGGTTAGGCTGTTATACTCTGATAAATCAGAATGGGTATTACAACCAAACGCTCACAGCCAAGGGTTTAAAACACGCAGACTTGATATATTATCAAAATCTTTGGTATTGCGGGTAATGACGGCCATATCATGCACAAGGGCAATCGCGGCAATTTGAGCATCTTCAACGCTGATTGTTCGCCCTTTTTTGCTTTGCTCCGCAACAAGCTGCGCGTAAACACTGGCAGCCTCACTGCCAAAAACCAAATTTCGGGTGGCAAAAATTTGCAAAACCTGCTGCGCTATCGTTGCCAAGCCTGTCTTACGCTTTCCCTTTGGTAACAGCGCAATACCAAGTTCTATTTCAGCTTGCGTAATCGTACTAATAAACAAACGCTCTTGAGGCTGCTTATCTAAAAACGCAATAAGACGGGGTTCAGACTTTACTTTCATCATTTCAGATAAAATATTAGTATCAAGAAGCATCATAATCATCATCACCAAACAAAGGCGCATTTCTTATGGCAGAACGCTTCGGCAAAGCCAAATCACCACCATGACCCGATTTCGTAACAATAGCGCGAATGGTGCTGCCTAAGCCCGTAACGGCTTGTTCATCACGCGAGTGAACAGCCCGCCCCAAAATACGGCGCACCTCTTCTTCCATAGAATGACCATTCTGAGCGGCTATTATCCGCAAACGATCTCTAATCTCTTCATTCAAATTTCGGATTGTTAATGTCGCCATCACTCTAGCTCCCTTCTAATACTAAATCTCATAAGGCGAGACTCTTATGACAAGTCGCTATACTGTACCCGTTGGGGATTACCTTCATTGTGAAAGCAAGAGCCCTTATGAGAACGGGCATAAGTCTTGCTTTCATTGCTAGCACGCTATAAGAATACATTCAACCCTTGCTCACATCACGGTACACCTCAAAACAAAAAAGCCCGCGCCCATGTCTGATCTTATTCAAAACTCTTCCAAACAACCTGCCGTTCGCATTGGTCAGCATTCTGAGGCGGGGCAAAAAGATCGGAATGATGATAGTTATGGGGTTGTTACCCCTGAAATGCCTTTGCTGGAGACCAAAGGCATTGCGATAGCCATTGCCGATGGTATGAGCACTTCTGAGGCGGGCAAAGAAGCCTCTGAGACCTGCGTTAAAAGCTTTTTGATGGATTATTATGCCACCCATGAAAGCTGGACGGTTAAGACCTCTGTCGGGCGGGTGCTAACCGCCGTTAATCGCTGGCTTTATTCTCAAGGCCAAGCGCAATATTTGTCGGATCGCGGTCTTGTTACCACCTTTGCGGGTATGATTTTAAAGTCTGGCGCGGCGCATATTTTTCATGCAGGCGACTCGCGGATTTATCTATTACGCAACGGCTCAATTAAAGCCCTTACTCGTGACCACCGCGCATGGCTGACCCGTGACCAAGAAGTGCTTTCACGCGCCTTTGGCATCGACCCACAACTGAATGTAGACTATAAAAAAATCCCTGCTTTTCGCGATGATGTCTTCATTTTCACCACAGACGGCATTCATGATTATATTTCCAATGGTGAAATTGCCGCCCTTGCCAGCTCATCACTCGAAGACCTTGATGAAGCGTGCCGCATCATTGTTAAAGCCGCCTATGAAAAGGGCAGTCATGACAATATTACCTGCCAAATTATATTTGTTGACGAATCGGGCATTGAAGACGAAAGCACCCATCAGCAAAAAATTGGCTCGCTGCCCTTTCCGCCTGAACTTGAGCCTGGTATGTGCCTTGATGGCTTTAAAATCATTTCAGAAATTCACGCCTCTAACCGCTCTCAAGTTTACATTGCTACCGATGAGAAAACGGGCGATAAAGTCGTGCTGAAAACCCCGTCAGTCAATTATGATGATGACGCAGGCTATATTGAGCTGTTTACCCGTGAAGAATGGATTGGCAAGCGCCTTAATAATAGTCATATCATCAAGGTCATTAAACCCGATCAAAAGCGTAATTTTCTGTTTTATGTCACAGAATATATTGAAGGCCAAACCCTAACCCAGTGGATGGCCGATAACCCTAAACCTGCTCTCGAAGATGTCCGCACCATTGTGCGTCAAATCACCAAAGGGCTGCGGGCTTTTCACCGCCGCGAAATGGTGCATCAAGACCTAAAGCCTGATAATATTATGATTGATAAAGACGGCACGGTTAAAATTATTGATTTTGGCTCAACCTATGTCTCTAGCCTGCAAGAGGGGCATTCTGCGACCGACCACCCTGCTATTCTTGGCACTGTGGACTATACCGCGCCTGACTATCATCTTGGCCTGACACCATCGAACCGCGCAGATATTTTTTCTCTTGGCGCTATCACCTATGAAATGCTGACAGGAAAGCTGCCTTATGGCCGCGGCTTTAAAGATGAGGGCGATGTTAAAAAGCTCAAATACATTCCTGCGCGCGAGTTTAATAAGAATGTGCCGCGCTGGCTGGACGCGGCGTTAGAAAAAGCGGTTCATAAAAAGATCACCCAGCGCTATGACTTGCTATCAGCCTTTATCACAGATATTCGCCAACCAAACCCAAGCTTTAACACCGATGTTGTGCCGCTGCTCAAAAGAAATCCCACCGCTTTTTGGCGCATTCTAGCACTGTTAGCAATTGGGCTGAACATCGTGCAACTCATTGTTCATTCGGTCTGGTTATAAGGACTATTATCCACGGTAAAATAGGTGACATCCTGCCTAGATAAGCGTATCATTGAGATAATCTTCCTCCCAAAAGTCGCAAACCACTAGAACGGGCACATATATGGACTCACTTGGTACTCTGGCCTTGATATGGAGCGCAGTGTTTGTTGCTAATATTTTAGCAGAAAAAACAAAGCTAACGCCTGTGTTATGGTTTCTGGCTCTTGGCTCGGTCATGGTAAATTTAGGCTGGATGCCAACCAAGCCAGATCATTTTATTGAAGGCCTCGCCACCCTTGGCATTATTTTGATCATGTTTGCCCTTGGCTTTGAGGAAAATACCAACGACTTTATCGACAGTATTAAAAAAAGTTGGGGGATTGCTTTTTTTGGCGCATTAGCACCCTTTATTGCCGCTTATCTGGTGGCTGACTATTTTTGGCATGATGTCGGTATTTCTATGATGGTTGGTCTCACCATGACCGCCACGGCTGTGTCTTTGACCATGATTACGCTTAAAAATCTTGGCCTTAATAAATCTCCTGCGGCCACCCGAATCATGACCTCAGCTGTGCTAGATGACATAGCCTCCCTCGCCCTCGTTGCCATTCTTGTCCCTGTTGCGAGCGGCGCAGGACAGGTAGAATTAGCAACGTTAGCTTTTATCACCTTTAAAGCGATTGCGTTCTTTGTCATTGTTTCAATTTTGGGGGCATGGCTCTTTCCCCATAATGTGACGGGCTGGCTTAGCAAAGTTCCCTTTATCCGCAGCTATGGCATTCGTCACCTGATTGAGTTTGGTAAACATTCCACGCTCACAGTATTATTAATTGCCGTTTTGGTCGGACTTCTGGCTCATGAATTTGGATTTCACCCTGCCATTGGCGCTTATATGGCTGGACTAATTTTAAAAGAAGAATATTTCCTACGCAAAGAAGAAAAAGGCTCCTTTGAAGATACGCGGCGCATTATTGATAACATGGCCTTTACGTGGATTGGCCCTGTTTTCTTTGTCGCTCTTGGCACAAAATTGCTGTTTGATAGCACCATATTAATGGCTGTGTTGCCCAATATTTTGCTTCTTGTGACAGCAATTTTCTTTTCTCAGGTCATTTCCGCATCTGTTGCGGCGCGCTATACAGGTAAAATGAATTGGCCTTCGAGTATTATGATTGGCTTTGGCATGCTTGGCCGCGCCGAACTGGCCTTTGTTGTCATTGATATTGCCTATGTTGAAAACGCGATTCTTAACAAAGAGGCCTTTTATACCTTGATCGTTACAGCCTTTATCCTCAATATCTTAGTGCCCATAACGATTACTTTATGGAAGCCTTTTTACCTTAAAGGCTTATCACAATGATAGTAAAACAGGGCCAAAAACTAAAAAGCCCCAAACAGCCGCGTTTCGCCGCTACATGCGAAAGCGGATTTGGTCGTGCCAAAGACGTTCAAGACGGGATAAAACGGCATTCATAGCTGTAATTTCTTCTTGGTTTGAAACCCCAGTATGGCTCACCATTTCAAGTTGGCGATTATACAGATTATTGACCAAATCACAGACTTCTTGACCTTTTGGGGTCACGGTTAAACGGTTAGAACGCTTATCTGTTTTTGAGGTTTCTTGATTGATAAAACCCGATTTAACCAGCTTTTTCAAATTATAAGACACATTAGAGCCCATATAATAGCCGCGGCTACGCAATTCACCAGCCGTTACTTCTTCAGCGCCAATGTTGAAAATCAACAATGCTTGCACCGCATTAATATCACCCATATTCTCGCGATCAATTTCAGCCTTAATGACTTCAAGCAATAATCTATGCAAGCGTTCTACAAGTTTTAAAGAGTTCAAATATTCAGCTTTAAAAGATGTACCCGTAAAAACAGTATTATCATCTTCTTCTACAGACGCAGAAAAAACTTCATTTTGATGTTGCACTTTTAAAGACATAGCATCCTCACTTTTAACATTTAAGAATAAGTATGATTATTTTATAGAGTAAGTATGTTAATCTTCCCTTAATAATCAAGCTTAAAATGCCTTAACCATCCCAAAAACGATCAAAATGGTAATCAAAGTCCTAAAATGGGATTGTTTTTGTCCCAGTTTGGCACGTTTTTTTGTGTTTTGAGGTTTTATCATCAGATCAAACTTTGCGGTTTTGGCAAATCATGCTTTAAACAGTGATCTTTTGCATCACTGTATTAAGGAACACGCATGAAGACTTCATTCAATATATTCTTAACCTGTTTCCTAAAGATCAAATGGGTTTACCAGAGGCATATCTAGTTTTCTAAAATCTTTGATATTGCGTGTCGCCAGTGTCATGCTATGCATTTTTGTGATGGCTGCAATCATGGCATCGCTTTGGGATATAGGCTGTCCAGCCATGCGCCGCTGTGCTGAAATATCAGCATAATAAAGAGCAGCCTTAGTATCAAAACTTAAGATACGCCCCTGAAAATCATCCTTAAACATCTCTTCTGTCTGAAAAATAAGTTCATCGCGGCGCTTCCCTTTGGGCATTATGGCAAGACCATAACGCATTTCAGCAACCGTGATGGCAGTGATATAAACCATGAGACCGTTTTGGTTTCCAAGCCACGCCAAAACTTTACTGTTTGGCTGAGGTTTGAGCAACTCTGATAAAATATTGGTATCAAGAATAAGCATTATGAAAACTTTGGGGGTTCAGGGTTCAGCTCGCGTTTGATTTCAGGCAGGTCTACGCCGCCGAAAGGTTCAAACCGTTGGCGTATTTTATCAGCCAAATTTGTCACAACAGGTGTTTCTAATTCCTGCAATGTTGCATGTAGGATTTGGCGCGCTTCCTCTTCCATAGAGTGATTGTTATGGGCAGCGCGGATACGCAGTAAACGCTTGTCCTGTTCACTAAACTTTCGGATGGTTATTGTTGGCATTTTAAGACGCTCCTTAACTGTCATATCTTGAATGATACAAGAAAACCCAAAGTGCTGTCAAATTAATCAATGCTATCAATGATTTTTCTAGGCTTTAAAGTCACGACCATTCTCGACATATCTTCTGATTGCACAAGTAAATAAAAATGTTTCAGCATAAACACATAAGCATAATTTTGAAACCTCTATGGTCTTGACAGTACCGCAAACTTTCAGTCAAAATATCCCAACGGTTTTGTCTGTCAAAAATATAATACCTGTTATAAATGGTTGGTGTGATAAAACATGTTGCCTTTGCACTGCGTTAACAATCTAGCAATCAATATTTAGATATTTCCGTAGTGCGAAAATAGGCAGCTAGCATTTTTGCATGAACATTGCAACGCGGTGAGGATAAAATGGATATAGCAAGTTATGAAGTAACAGGGTGGAAACCAAAATTTAATAAGATTAGATTTGTTAAATCATTGATGCAAAATGGGGATTATTCACTTGGTATATCTAAATCTATAGTAGACGATATTCTTGAAGGAAAAGTTGTCTTTGTAAAGATACAAGAAAATAAAAAAGATTTATTTTTAAAGGAGGCTAAAGGAAATTTTTTAGAAATAAAAGAACTATAAGGTATTATTTGATGGCGGTGCTGATGTAATTTCTAACATCGTCTTCCAAGGAGTCCTTTCTCTTCATCTGCCTGACGATTTTTAAGAGACAAGTATTCACAGATATTAAGCGATTAATCCAATGAAAAATATGTCACGGGCACTGCGGCGGCATGATCGGGCGCGGATTTTGAAAAAACGGCAGCATTATTGGAGTGGCACAGCCAAAATGTCTGCTAAAAAGAAAGGTCAAGTGACCCGCACACCGCCCCCTTGTTCCTGTTGGCTTTGCGGTCATCAACGCAAGCATTTTGGCATAACATGGCAAGAAAAGAAAAATATGGTTCTATAATCGCTTAACATCCTCCCAACCAGCAAGACCATTATCCTTGCCGTTACTCCCCCAAACGCCAGAACACTTTTATTCACTTTGTCCCCATCTGCCCCCTTCCCTTTTGTCTCAAATTTGCCTATAGAGAGTTTAAGAATAATTGATAAAAAAGGGCT
>JAUTBZ010159944.1:0-11035 GCA_032361785.1 Lepetodrilus galriftensis | reverse complement strand
CTTTCTTAAATAAAAGTACAGCCAAACCCATGCCATCAGCACTGCATTTACAGTACACTCATTTATTGGCACAACCCGATAAAATTAATATTGCCTGGATGCATACGATGAATCCAATAGTAAGTGATGCGCAAGGTAGTATTTTGTGGAGCACCACAGAACAACAAGGAATGATGACTTTAAAAGGGCTTCCACGACTGGAGAATGGACAACAATACCGGTTATGGATTTACGATTTGGAAAATCAGCATAATAATCGTATTTCATCTGGCATTTTTAAAAATAAAAGTCGCAATGGTGATGCGTGGGTTATGACAGTGAAGCCAGAAACAGCTGTTAGCACCCCTTTTAAATTTGAGTTAGTGCTGGAAGAGACAAACAACATAGAATCTCTTTTGTTATTGGCTCAGCCATAAAGCTTGTTTCATAATCAAATAACAAAGCCAGCCAGTGTGGTTACTCCATGTATAGGCAGATTAATTTCAAATGGCAACTACATAAGAATTATCTAGTTACCACGCTGTTAATTGACCATATCTTTCTACGAGAAAATCTACAAAACTCCTTGTCGTCATAGAAAGATGGCGATTATGAGGATAAACCGCATAAATTCCATATTCATAAGTATCGTAGCCTTTTAACAGTTCCTTAATAGAGCCATCCCTTAAATAATCCCCAACCACATAGTTTGGGCACAATCCTACCCCTTGTGATGAAAGTACCATTTCTCTGACTGATAGAGCATTGTTAACACTAAGTTGCCCCTTAATCTTTATATTATAAGCTTTGTCACCTTTATTAAAAACCCAGCTATTTCTAGACTCCATATTCGTATCAATAATACATTGATGAGATTCAAGGTCATGGGGTAATAGAGGTATCCCCATCTGTTTTAAGTAAGAAGGAGAAGCAATAGTAAGCACTCTAGTCGAAGATAGCCTTCTTGCAATCAGACTAGAGTCTGTCAGCATTCCAATACGCACAGCAACATCAAACCCCTCGTCAATGATATTTACAAACCTATCTGCCAACACCAGCTCTATAGATACATTTGGCTGTTGCATCGCGTAATCGGAAATAGCGTGCGTTAAGTGCATTTCTCCAAATGTCGTTGGTGCGGCAATGAGTAAGCGCCCTTGAGGCACCTTATGCTGATCTCTAATTGTTGCCTCGAGCTCATCAAAATCTTCAAGTAACGCCTTACACCTTAGATAATAAGCCTGCCCATTCTCTGTTACATTAATTCTTCGAGTGGTTCTGTTCATCAAACGAACACCAAGTCTCTCCTCCAAAACCTTTACATACTTGCTTGTTAAAGCAGTAGAAAAACCCAAACGTTCCGCAGCAGCTGTGAAAGACCCTGTATCCACAACAGTTGCGAATGTCCTCATTCCAGTAATTACATCCATATTATTAACACTGTATTGAAAGTCATTCAATAAAACCTATCTTTATCAATGTGACATTTATTGAGACACTTACTTTACAGCAAAACTTGGTAAAAAATGAATCTTGTCCATTTTTTTGAAAGTTAACTTAAAACACGCCTTGTAAAGAATTTACGTTTTAATTAAGGAGGCTCTGGTTAAGTCTGATCGAATTTTTTGAAAGAAAAAATTTGTTCTATTTTTGATAGAAAATCGTGTAATAGTCACTCTATTGCAAGATTTTATAGCATAAATAGGGCGGATTTTAACTTCAAAAAAACGATTGAGACTTATTCAGAGGTTCCTTAAAGCAATATGAGCTCTTTTGAGGCCTCTAAATAACCCGCAGAAGGCACAACATTGCATCTGCAACAGGTGAGTTCATCTCACTTTAGGAGAATATTATGTTAGTTGAAGGCAAATGGAGTAAGGATTTTCACCCTGTTCAGAACTCAGATGACAATGGTCGTTTCTTACGCGACAACTCAATATTTAGAAATTGGGTAACCGTTGATGGGTCTGCTGGAGTAACAGGAAAAGGGGGATTCAAAGCTGAGCCAGGGCGCTATCATCTCTATGTTGCTTTAATTTGCCCATGGGCCAGTAGAACATTGATGGTACGCAAGTTAAAAAAGCTTGAGAAAGTTGTATCCGTTACAGTTGTTGAGCCATTCCTTTATGACCAGTGCTGGAAATTTGGCACTTACCCAGGAGCAGATAAAGACCCTTTATATAACTTTGAGTATGCACATGAACTTTATACAAAAGCCAACCCAAGCTATACAGGCCAAGTGACTGTTCCCATTTTGTGGGACAAGAAACAAGAAACTATAGTTAATAACGAGTCAGAAGATATTATTCGAATGTTTAACAGTGGCTTTGGCGAACTAGCTGATATGGAGGTTGATCTCTACCCTGCTATTTTAAAAAATGATATCGACTACATCAACGAGCGCCTTTATAACAATTTCAACAATGCCGTATATCAAGCTGGCTTTGCAACTTCTCAGGAAGCCTATGAAGAAGCAGTTGACCGTGTTTTTGATAGCCTTGATTTTCTGGAAAGGCATCTAGAAAATCGTGAGTTTCTCGTCTCTCAAAAACTAACGGAGGCTGATATTAGGGCATTTGTAACCATGATCCGCTTTGATATTGCTTATTACAGTCTATTTAAGACCAATAAGCGTCACTTAAGTAGCTACCCTCATATTTCTAACTTTATGTGGCATATTTATGAGCTACCTGGCATTGCTGAAACAGTAGATTTTGACCATATCAAACAAGGATATTATTCAATCAAAGCATTGAACCCACTAGGCATTGTCCCTAAAGGACCAAGGGTTGATTACTATCAACATGCCGCTTAAGACATCACTTAAAGTTTGACTCTAATTAAATCAAAAACAACTCATACTAGAAAATCATAAGGATTTGATTTTTAGTATGAGCTTCACCCTCTACCCATATAGGTTTCATTATGTACCCAGTTCACTACCCTACATTAAATATCTGCACTGCAATTCTTCCTGATTTTAACTTTATAAATATGCTTGATGTTATGGAGCTTTCTTATTCTGATGGTATCGAGTTAAGGGTACATGATATTGGTCACTGCAGCCTTCAACAGCTCGAGGAAGAAGGAGAAATAATTAGTAAACGCGTCGCTAAAAAGAAGATTAATTTACCGGTCCTCAATACCTATGTAGGTGTTGAAGATGAAGAATCTGTCAACAGACTTCTAACTTGCTGTGAAAAGATGAAAGTACCCAAAATACGCTTTGTCCTTCCGCGTAGTTGTAATGCAAATGTTTCAACACAAGCTAATATCAATGAGTTTCTTCCTTCATATGATACTAACGTTCCTCCTATTGAGCTCATGGCATCACTGCGCGCAACATTAAAAAAGCTCGAGCAAAAAGCAAAGAAGCATGGTGTTCAGGTACTACTGGAGTTGCACTGGGGAACTGTTATGAGTAGCTTCAGTAGTGCTTATATGCTTATTCACGACTTAGACCCTGCTTATATTGCCTTAACCGTTGACCCTGCAAATATGCTGGTTGAAGGAAAAGAAGACTGGGAGTTTGGGTTTAGTCTAGTTAAAGAACATATTGCAAACATCCATCTTAAAAACATGTCTTGGAATTATGAGGGAGGAAAGTGGCAATGGTCATGGGACTCAATGGAAAAGGGAATGGTAGACTGGGAGTATCTTATTGGTTTACTAATTGATATTAACTATACGGGTGACTATTCAATTGAAGATTTCCAAACACCCCAATCACATGAAATGGCTATTTACCATCTATTAGACATCCGAAAAAACTTTATGATTATGTATGGAGAAATTGCCGCATCTAAGGCCACTCCTCTCAAAATTGCGGCATAACCAAGGGTTATCAAAAAGAAGGCTGGGCGCCTTCTTTTCATTGATCATTTACCCCAAGGGGTCATAAGGTCATGCTTAACATTTAAATGATCCAAAATTCTAGCCACCATAAAGTCGACGATATCTTCTATGGTCTCAGGCTCATGATAAAAACCAGGATTGGCAGGCATAATAACAACTCCTGCCTCAGCAAGCTTCAACATATTTTTTAAATGAATAACCGAGAATGGTGTTTCACGTACAACCAAGATTATTTGTTTATTCTCTTTAATCATCACATCAGCCGCTCTTTCGATAAGGCTCTGGCTCATTCCTCCAGCAATAGAAGCCAATGTTCCACTTGTGCACGGGCACACAACCATCGCATTAGGTGGGTTAGAACCACTTGCAACTGGAGCCAACCAGTCTTGTTTTCCAAATACACTTATCTGCCCTGGCTTTGCATTAAAGCGCTGGCTTAACCACTTCTCTGCCTCTACAGGGTTAGCAGGAATATCAAGCCCTGCTTCCATGCGAAGAACAATTTGCCCTGCTTTTGAAATCAATATATATAAAGCAATTTCCCTTTTTACCAGTACTTCGATTAAGCGTAGAGCATAAGCACTTCCTGATGCACCAGTAATTGCAATAGCAAATACTTTTCCTTGTTTATTTTTACTCATCATCAATAATTTATCCTGATAAATTAAATTTTCCTGCTATGTTATAGCATTAAACTTTCTATAAATGGATATTATCGTGAAAGAAGAAAATAAATCAAAAAACAACATGGACGTACATGACTTAAGAACGGCTTTAAGCTTATTAAAGCAATACCCAGAACATTTAATCAGTACAGATGTTGAAGTAGACGCTAATGGAGAGCTTGCCGCTGTATATAGACATATCGGCGCAGGCACCCCCGTAGAACCCCCCACACGTATTGGACCTGCTATGTTGTTCAATAAGGTAAAAGATCATCAGCTACCTGTTATAACAGGAGTCATGGCAAGTAGGGAGCGATGCGCTTTAATGCTTGGCACAACTAAAGAAAAACTAGCATTCAAACTACTTGATGCTCTGAACAACCTAATTGAGCCCACTATGATAGAGGGTGCGGCTCCATGCCAAGAAATAGTTCACAAAGCCCCTCTTGATATTCGCAAATTATTACCAGCACCAACCAATACCGCTCAGGATGCGGGTCCATACTTTAATATGGGATTAATTCGAGCCGAAGACCCTGAAACAGGAGAGTCTGATGTAACCATCCATCGGCTATGTGTACAAGGGCCTGATTTACTCAGTGTGTTTTTTGTGCCTGGAAGACACATTGATCAATTTAGAATCAAAGCAGAGAAAATGGGAAAAGCACTACCTATTTCCATCAATATGGGATTAGATCCAGCCGTTTATATTGGAGCATGCTTTGAACCACCAACAACACCTCTAGGATTTGACGAGTTACAAATAGGGGGGGCATTACGAGGAAAGCCAGTTGAATTAGTTGACTGCTTAACTGTCGATGCAAAAGCGATTGCTCATGCTGAAATTGTTATTGAAGGCGAGATAATTCCAGGGGAGCGAATCAGAGAAGATATCAATACAAATACAGGCTACGCAATGCCAGAGTTTCCTGGCTATATGGGAGAAGCTGTGGAGGAACTGCCTATGATACGCGTAAAAGCAGTTACCTATAGAAAAAATGCTATTTTACAAACAATTATAGGCCCTGGTGAAGAACATACAAATCTTGCAGGCATTCCTACAGAAGCCAGTATATTAAATGCTGTAGAGAAAGCGATGCCTGGAAGGGTAAAAAACATCTATGCCCATTCTGCAGGTGGTGGAAAATATTTGGTGGTTATGCAATTCGAAAAACTCACAGAAAATGATGAAGGTCGCCAACGCCAAGCTGCTCTGGTAGCCTTCTCCGCGTTTTCGGAGTTAAAGCATATTATTATAGTCGACCCCGACGTTGATATTTTTAATACTGACGATGTTTTATGGGCAATGACAACACGCTATCAAGGCGATAGGAGTACCGTCTTTATTCCTGGGGTTAGATGTCATCCACTTGACCCATCCCAATCTCAAGAGTTTAATCCCCTCTTACTCGCTGCTGGTACATCTTGTAAAACAATTTTTGACTGTACAGTGCCTTTCCACCTCCAGGAGAAGTTTAAAAGAGCTCATTTTGACGATGTCGATATCAGTCGATGGATTAATAAATAGTATACTTAGAGACTTTGCATGAAAGAATGGAAAAACAAGGAGCTCAAGCTACTTTCACCCCTACCGCCATAACTTTCATGCAGGCTCATTTAAGCATTTAGATAGAGAAATAGTGATTGCAAACCAAATATAGAGGAGAGCATTGCCAGCATTAAAAGCCATACTTGTAAATGATACTTCAACATATATAAATCCTTTTAATAGTTGTAATCATAGAGGCAGCTTTCTAATACTTACCATGCAGAAAGCCTGAAATTTTTATAGAGCGTAAGAAGAGTTCATCATTAGTGGTAATTCGTCTAAGTCAGAAGTAAGAAACGACTGACCAATTCCTTCAAGAAGAACCATATTTAATGTCCCTTGCTTTACCTTTTTATCTTTTGACATTAATGCTAGAAAACGATGGGGAGCGATTTTAGGCGGTTTTATCGGCAGATCAGCTTTTGCAATAAGAGATTTAATCCTTTCATAGGTTTCCTCACCTAGCTTACCCATTCGCATAGAAAGCTCTGCTGCCATACACATTCCTGTACCAACTGCCTCTCCGTGTAACCATGTACCATATCCCATACTGTTTTCAATGGCATGCCCAAAGGTATGACCAAGATTTAATAAGGCTCTTGAACCTGCTTCACGTTCATCTTGAGCAACAATGTCTGCCTTGAGTGAACAAGATTTCTCAATCGCATATATCAGTGCATCATAATCATAATGTTTCAACTCATACATATGCTCTTCTAGCCATTCAAAGAATACAGGGTCATTAATTAAGCCATATTTTATAACTTCCGCTATTCCTGCTGTTAGCTCACGCTCGGGTAGTGTGCTAAGAGTATTAATATCAATAACAACAGCTTGAGGCTGATGAAACGCGCCTATCATATTTTTTCCTGACTTGTGATTAACACCTGTTTTACCTCCAACAGATGAATCAACCTGCGACAAAAGCGTTGTAGGAACCTGAATAAAATTAACACCACGTTGATAGCAGGCCGCTGCAAACCCCGTTAAGTCACCTACCACACCCCCTCCTAATGCAATCAAGGTACAGCTTCTATCAAAACCTCTATCCAATAATTGGTCATGAATACTATTCACGCTCTCCATAGTTTTGTATATCTCTCCATCAGGAAGAGTGATAACGGAAACATCATACTCATCTAGTGTTGTTTTAAGTGTATTCAAATAAAGAGGTGCAACTGTCTCATTAGTCACAATCATTACCTGTCGAGATGCTAGGTAAGGTGAAAAAGAGCTAACTTTTTGAAGTAAGTCCTTTCCTATTGTAATAGGATAACTTCGATCACCAAGGTCTACTATCAATTGGTTTTTAGATATATTCATTGTTTTTTATTCCTAGACATAATAGTAAACGTTATTAAGCTGCTACTGTTAGTGACTGGCTATGAGACTTTGCATTTTCTTCACGTCTCATACGAACCGATAGTGCCAAATTTTTAAGAAGGCCTTCTGTATCATCCCATCCTGTACAAGCATCAGTAATACTTTGTCCGTAGGCAAGAGGCTTATTGTTGATATCTTGAGAACCTGCGACAAGATTACTTTCAATCATCAGTCCAAAGATAGAGTTATTTCCTTCCTGAACCTGTCGAGTGACATTTTTACAAACCTCTATTTGCTGAAGATGATTTTTATTACTATTCCCATGATTACAATCAATCATAAGACGCGTATTCATCTTAACTTGACTCAATCGATCAATTACTTTGGAAACAGAGTCTTGATCATAATTTGGCTGCCCATTACCACCTCGTAGGATTATGTGGCATGCCTTATTCCCCTTGCTTTTATAAACAGCTGGTGCACCAGTGGCTGACATAGAGATATAGTGATGCTCGCTTTCTGCTGCCATCATTGCATCAATAGCTACTTGCATGCCCCCATCTGTACCATTCTTAAAGCCAATAGGACATGGAAGTGATGAAGCCAACTCCCGATGAATTTGACTCTCTGTTGTACGTGCCCCAACAGCTCCCCAGCTGATAAGATCAGGAATATATTTAGGGCTATAAGTATCTAGAAACTCTGTTGCCGTAGGAACACCCAAATTAGAGATATCTAGCAATAACTTACGAGCCTTCTCGAGCCCTTTGTTTATATTAAAGCTATCATTTAAATCTGGATCATTAATTAAACCTTTCCAGCCTGTTGTCGTTCTTGGCTTCTCAAAGTAAGTTCGCATTACAATAACCAAGTCTTTTGATAACTCATTACCAGCCATTTTAATTTTCCTCGCATATTCTAGAGCCTCTTCTGAAGAGTGTATTGAACATGGACCAACAACTACTAATAAACGGTCATCTTCACCTTTTAAAATATTTTGAATATCTGCTCGGCCCTTAGTAACCGTTTGTTTTGCTTTAATGCTTAAGGGATAGTTCTTAATAAGTTCTCTAGGCGTCTTAATTTCTTGGATAAGTGTAATGTTTGATGCTTGAGTTGTTGTTTTATTAATGCTCATTTTCGGGTTCCTTTGGTTTATATGAAAATCAAACAGTGTTGCTGCTTGTGTGATCATAATCACAGCAAAAGCAGTGTAGAAAAACCCCATATTTATTGAATTACTTTCAATGCATCGTTAACAATGTATAAATATTTTCTGGATAACGCATGTAATAGCAAATAACTTACTTCATCATAGATATGCTGGCTGTTTGGATAAATAAGCACTGCCACTGTTGACTAGGGTCCCGCATACTCTTCCTTGTTATAACTTGCTTGAGCACTAGTTAGCCATTATGCTCTCCAACTATCCCTGAGTCAGGATATTGCCTGATTCAGCGCAATCAAATGGGGCAATAATGAAAATTCTAAAAATCCTTTCCATGCTGGTTTTTGTACTAGCCGTCATTATCATCGGCGGTCTTGCCTTTTTGGTGTATGCATTTGATGCCAATAAATATAAAGAGCAGATCGTTACCATTGTTAAAAAGCAAACGGGACGCGATCTTGTTATTGATGGCGACCTTAAATTATCGGTCTTCCCCGATATTGCGATTGAGCTAGATCATACCTCGTTATCCAATGCTAAAGGCTTTTCGGGTAAGCATTTTGCGGATATTGGTTCGGGGGCTATTTCGGTTAAGTTGCTGCCTTTGCTGAAAAAAGAAGTAAAGCTGGATGAGATTCGTCTTAAAGATTTAAAGCTTAACCTGCATCGCAAAGCAGATGGTTCAACCAACTGGGATGATCTTGCGAAAAGTGATGAGAAGAAGCCAGAGAAGAAAGATAAAAAGCCGAATGAGATCGTGCAGGAAATGCTGGATAACCTGTCTATTGCGGGTATAAGCCTTGAAAATGCGAATATTCATTGGCGTGATGATCAAGGTGGTCAGGATATTACACTCGCCCCCGTCAACTTGAAAACGGGTGCATTTAGACCTGGCAAGCCTTTACCTATCGACCTTGCGCTAACCATGAAGCTGAAAGAGCCGTCGATGACGGTAATAGCTGAGGGCAACACGACCGTAACACTAGGTAAGGATAACCAGAGCTTCACACTGGCTGATCTTGATCTGGAGACTCAGGTGACGGGCAGCGTTGTTCCCAAGGGTGCGTTTCATGCCAAACTCAATGGTGATATTAAAGGCAGCACGAGCCTGATCACTATCCCGAATCTAAAGCTACAAACACAGCTGACAGGTGATTTAATTCCCGCAGGTAAAGCGACGACGAATATCACGGGCGCGATTAATTTCAATGTCGAAACTCAGCAGGTGGATATTTCTGGCTTACAAGTAACCAGTGATGTCGATGGTGAACTTGTGGGCGGTGGACAGCTGCATGCGCTTACCACATCAAGCAGCGCGCACTTTGATATGAAGTCACAGAAGCTTGCTTTGAAAGGGCTGGATGTTAAAGCAGATATAAAAGGCGGCTATCTGAAAAATGGTGATGCAACAGCGCATATCACCAGTCAGGTTCAATTTGATCTTGCCAGCCAACTGCTTAATCTTGCCAATCTGAATGTTGATGTCACCTCGAAAGGTGAGCTATTACAGGGCGCAACAGCTCATGCCGTGATTACGGGGGGAAATACACAGGTAAACCTTGCGAATACAGAAGTGAAAATGCCCAAGTTCACGCTTAATACAACGGTTAATGGCGGCCCTGTTCCTGGGGGTAAATTAACGCAGCAAGCACAGGGTAGTGTTGATTTGAACTGGGGTAAGAAAACGGGCGGCGTATCGCTTCCTTCACTCACCGTAAACGTGGCTGATCTGCAATTAAAAGGCAGTAATATTCAAGCGCAACCTCTGGCAGAGAAACCTGCTGTTACAGGGCAATTCCAGACCAATACCTTTAATCTTAAACAGGTGTTAAAAACACTCGGTATAGAGCCACCTGTTACCGCGAACCCCAAAGCACTAAGCCAAGTGCAAGCATCGTTTAGCCTTGATGCAGACACTCAACATGCCACATTAAATAATCTTCAGGCGAAGCTTGATAACAGTACTCTATCGGGCAAAGCTGCGATTAATGATTTTACCAAGCAGGCCATTTTCGCCAACTTAAAAATAGATAGTATTAACGCTGATCATTACCTGCCACCGACGAGTGAAGGCGGTCAAACAGCAAGTACCAACAAGCCTGCTGGCAATGCGCCTGAAGCTGAACTGCTACCGATGGAGACACTTAAAGCACTCAACCTTGATACCACGCTGGATATTGGCAAGTTGGTGATTAACAAATTAAAGCTCAGCAATATTCATACCAAGGTTAAGGCAGCCAATGGCATTGTGAAATTAGACCCCGCTAATGCGAGCCTCTATAAAGGTAACTACGCTGGAAATATCACCCTTGACGCCAGCCAGAAAACGCCTTCGATGTCGATGCGCCATGAATTGACAGGGTTACGCTCTGAAGGCTTATTGTTTGATTTATTTGCCGATAAGTATATTTCAGGCAATACCAAGGTAGTCACTAATTTCACCTCCAAAGGCAATACTATTAGCGCCCTGCTTCAGAACCTGAATGGCGATACCAG
>JAUTBZ010159933.1:0-11035 GCA_032361785.1 Lepetodrilus galriftensis | reverse complement strand
CGCGATCATGGTTTGACCCATCGATCTTCCGCACTCCGGGCGGGCGCTCAAAGCTTTACACCACGGAGTCGGTATGATGTAGCCTAGGCTAAAGAGGCCTATATATAGTATATCCTAGGCTTATATATTATAGCCTATAGCCTACAGAGTAGGATTTGTAAAGTTTGGTATCCTTCATAATTGAAAATATTTCTCACATTCTCATCTCACTAAATGTGCAGCATGATTAAAATATAACGATGTCGGGCCTACTTTACCGATTATTTTCATTATAGATATCAATGAATTGGCGTTCAACGTCATTGGTGGTAATATTTCAGACACAAGTGGCGAATTTTCATCAATAGAAAGGTTAATATTCAATTGAACGCCTAATCTAAATTCTAAACCCTTTAGATATATTCAGATAAGGCCCCACTGAACGAATGTGTAGGCTAACTAGCTGACAGCTTCTTCGCAATATTTAGCAGATTATTGTTGATGAATGCATTACATAGGCTTGTAGACAATATGAACATAATGGATAAACAAATTAATGAACCATTTAATATACTTTTTGTACACGAAGGCTACTAGTATACGACGTGTAATTCTCTCCATATCGTATTGTATCTAGAGAGCAGGCAGAGTTTATGCATGATTATTAAGAGCGACATGGCTGTCAAGGGAGAGAGAAGTGATACTTTTATGAGCCAATTAAACAGTGAAACGCCGTAAAAGATCTCATTTTACACAACGAGCTGGAGACAGTGAAATCTTACGACGTACCAAGCGCGAGATTGTCTAGTATTTGAGGGATAAACTTAATTGAAGAACGCATTTAATGTCAACACTCTATAAACACAGATATTAATCCATGCGATATTGGTTTAAC
The DNA here is from genome assembly GCA_032361785.1 of Lepetodrilus galriftensis. NCBI lineage: Eukaryota > Metazoa > Mollusca > Gastropoda > Lepetellida > Lepetodrilidae > Lepetodrilus > Lepetodrilus galriftensis. Next base: position 10,161 of record JAUTBZ010159933.1, on the reverse strand, counting down.
CCTATCAATCCAATTTCTAGTAACTGGGATTTACTTTTTCTTTTAATTGTTGTGAAAAAAATCAATTGCTTGTAGGCCTATATTTGGGGGATTCAAGCAGAAAGATAATGGTACTGTAAATACTGCTTTACCTGGATAATTGTAACATATACGAGCCTTTAGCCAAGTTTTATAACTAAGAGTTAACTCGGACGTGTGGAAACATCACAGAGATGCGTGTATAGATATCGTCAAGGCTGGGATTTAGTGTTTACTACCTTAACCACGTATTGCGCACTTGGACATACCATGTCAATTTCAAACTGAAAGTGATTGCTTTACGGGCTGGTATTGCAGTTCAAACGAAGCCTTTAGCTACAAGTAATGTCTCGGAGCTACAAGTAATGTCTCGGGATGAAACTGCTGTTTTTCTCTAAACACTGCCATCAAATTCAATGTGATGTGGATTTTCTTTTTTGGTCAGATTGTACGAACGTCACCAGGGGGTTATAATCAGACAAGTCGTCCATTGGATTTCACTTTAATACCGTCTGGTGATCATGACGCAAAAGCAAAACCGCCTCAGAGAAAATAATCTCTGCCCCCTTCGACTTTTCTTGTTAACATCCAGATATCTTCCCTTGAGTTGGGCTTTCAATTGTTGAATATTGTTACTTTTGGGCTAACATTTTACAAGCGGTAGATTACACGAAACATGACAGTCTTGGTAATTTACAGCCAATCTGGAAGAACATTGTTCTTTTATCATTGAACATATTGTACATATGCAATGTTGACAAGTAAAATATTGATTTTAAACATATACAGTGTACATGCATAATACATATAGTAATGTAATAATTTAGTGTTTTTGTTGGATATTTATCATGTATGTGCCTTTGTTAGTTGAGCCAATGCTTATTATAGCAAGATTATCATACACCAGGAATTCATATTTGCAAAATGTCCAACAATCTGACATGACTATAAGACGTTATTCCATCATAATACTTTATTTTCATCAACAAATATGCTCATATCATTGAACACAAGTTTTCACATAATGAAAAACATATAAGAAATACGCACACAACATTAAATAATTACTTTCACGAATCATAGAAAACAAAACAAATGAACAAGTATAATTAATATTGGAAATGATTCAAAATAATGCTGAATTATTAATAATCCCATATATTTGCTAAACAGAAAATAGTTAACATATGTTGGGTAATCTTCAGTAATTATACTTGTTACTACATTGGTCCAGATTTAAGACATCAATAAATAATCACAACACTTTAGATCATCTATTTCCCCCCAGTTATGTTGATCAAAAATAATTGTTCTACCCAGCAGCTATTGTCACCTCTAGTAGGAAGAATGTTAAGTAAAAGCATTACAAACACCACCAGGAATATAACTTCAACACTGACATAAGCCCATCAAGTATCCCAACTTACATATGATCAAATAGTATTGGCAACCATGGTAATATAATACTAATGGAAACATCAATTTCAGCCACATACTATACTACCATACAAAGAAATTAAGGAAACATAATAATAACAGCCTTTTTCATTCAAAGAGAGGTACATTTAGAAGTACCACACACTACTCCAAGATACATAATATTCCCCATGCATCTTTTTGCATGGATTGTAAATGTAATTGCAATTACTGGACTCCCTTATATACCAAGACATATACAAATATCACCACCAGTTTCCTTACATTTTGACAGTAGTATAGTATATGTGTAGAAATCAGGCATTGATTTAATTAACCTGCTAATATATATATTGAAGGTTTGGGCAAGTGCACACCAATTGTAATTGATATTTTACATTTTTACTTTCCTCTATCAGATGAACAAGCAAGTTGTTGATTACAAAGTGGTGCAGTGATATTGTAATCTGCATATAGAGGGATTGTAACCTGGTAAAACATGATCCTAAGTGATGGGTGGTAAATATTAAGGATGATGTCAATAGGCTCTCCCATCATGGAGACGATGTCACCATCCTGGACAGGATTAGAACTCCAGCCCTGGGTTTTGTAGTCAAACATGCTACCACAGTGCCAGTCCATTCCCCCCATGTCTCGTTCAGGATTTAACAATCTTTTCACATAAAAATACTGGTAATTGATTGAGTTATTGTTTTACATTGCAGCGGAAGTCTTCCACCCATAGGCGACAACATACTAATAACTGAGGTTACGATATTCTGACATTTACTGTTTGTTTAATTTTAATGATTGCACCATCCAGACACTGACCTTCGTGGAGAAAGATATTAAAAAGTTATAAAATTATCTACAAAATCTATCTGTTATTGATCTAGGGCATATTAGATGATATTGTGTGCATTCATATCCTGTACTGCATTGTTTGCGAAACATTATTAACTACATTTATTCATTCTAATGTATTTCAAGAAAGATAATACTTCATTCAAGCATGTATTTCTTACTTACAACAAGCCATGTGCGCAGTACAGCCATAAACAAAGCCCACTGGTTACATGTGGTGCTAACCAGATTGAGCGTAGACACTTTAAAAAATCCAGTATTGAAAATTCAAAAATAGTTTTCTCAATATGATACATTACAATGCAAGTCTCAGAGCTATGTTACAAGATTTTAATGAATAAATAAACCCGCAAGGCATACTGATATTTATAAGCTCAGGGCAACATGAAAACATTGGTGCGATGAAAAACCTGTTAATAACCCGTCCGTGGGTTTACAGCTTCGGATGGGTTATTATAGCATTTTGGACTGTATCGATTGTCAATACAATGACTATAGTCACTAAACAGCACCCAATATGCAGACATGTGTGCTCATTACTTATCTGGAATGCAACCAAATACCTATCATCTACGTAAACCACATATCACAGACTTGTACCCGGGTCTACACGCAACATACAAACAAACAAATAAATGCCCTATGTTGAGATATGGGGAAATTATGGGGCAAATAATAGCATCATGGGTCTAGAACCAAAAACATTCATAATATTATTTACGCTATGTCTGAAAAACATTGCAAATTAAACTTCGAGTTTGTGTAACTTTATCTGATAGGGAACATCCAAGAAGTTCTTTACCCTAGCATTTCACCACCCGCAGTTCACACCTACACTACACAGTACTGTAGCTTGACTTTGGCGAGGGGTGGGGACAAAGTGGTAGGTTGGGAGGGTGGGGCACATGGGGACACATGATCGTCTCAAGTCTACGATTGTCTATCTGTGGAAGAGTTACTTCCCCTTCCACTGGAAAACGTTTGGCTAATCACGACTGTCATGGACTGAACAGTTTTAATACAAATTCCGTAAGTGCCCCCAGATTTATCGGAACATGCATTTCCAGATATCTATGGTATCATATATTTATATCTTGCTGCTTTCAATATGAAAAATAATTTCACAGTACAAGAGAAGTTTCACATGGTGCAACCACTCGCAGAGATAAAAGACAGACAGGTACAACAGGTTTGTTAGCACCAGCGTTGGAAGGAAACATGGTATAGAAACCCCAAGACACAGTACAAGGTTTCTCTGCACAGACAGACTCCCGTTACTGAAGCCATGTATAGATGGTCACTAGAAAATAGCACAATCCATGTACTCTACATATTTTGGCAAAAATAGTGATAAAACAATTCTTAACATTAGTGCACAAAGTGGCAACCATTATAGAATTGACATATTAATTGTTATTACATTAATTTGATTTACAAATAATAAATTGTAGTCAAAATTAATATCTCAAAATCATTAGAATGTTGGCAATTTTTGAAAACAATTACAATCATTTAACAACATTGCTTGATCTTACACAACAAATTAAATACTTGAAATATGTAAATCACAAAATATCCGGATAGTATCTGCCTTCAAATGTAATGTGAGAATCATACACAAGAAAATGTAATAACCACATCGATCTTAAAATATGGTCTGCACAGGTGGCCACACTGGGAATTCAAATCTCAGTAATACATGTATACAGATGTAGTGTAGTGTAACTGTTCTAAGCTGTACGGAAACAAACAGGAATTTGAGCCATGCAATTCACACTTGTGTCTCTGTCATCCAAAATATTCTCAAGTTGAATCCGTAGAATAAATGGACGGACAGTGACACATGCGAAATATAAAAAACCTGACGATCTTGAAATTCTGATATGTCATCATTCCTGAAACATTTTGACTGAAACTACATCCGACTGAAACCATTTCTAACTGAAACTACATCTGACTGAAACCATCTATGACTGAAACTATCTCTAATTTCCAGTAAGTCACATTAATATCACAAATGCATGAATTTCTTAAAGCGGAACGTTGTGTTGGATTTTGAGGATCTCTACAAGCTGCCCGGGTGGTCAGGAGGTGTTGTGTAGGCACAGGTTAGTCACGGGTTCGATCGGCTTCCTCCGTTGCAAGATATTAGGAGACGAAGCGGCTGCGGCCATGTTCAAGCTAGATCTGGAAGAAAGAAAAACACTCAGGTGTCTCATCGTACTCAAAAGCATATCGTAGAAACTTGTCCCTAAAACTATGCCTACACAACCAATAAGCCAGCTCGGGAGTTTCGAATATGCACAGAATATGCATGTGTGTGTACAATATATTAATGCTCTCCATGCTGGAGGCAACTGGAGATGCCATAAAGAGCAGTGCCTGTGCCTAATCCAGCAGGGAGAGGGTTAAAAGTTATCACAACCGCCAGAATTATTTACAGTAGTTGTAAGAAACATGTAACACAAAGTAGATGATAAACACATTATTATCGCTACAGCCTCCTAGACAGTTGTTGTTCATGTGCATTCTGTGTGAATTCTAAACTCTCAGCTGGGTTACTGACAACAGCATTGCATCACAAGTATATCACAGGAACATGTCATGCGCTAGGGTCTGCACAACAACAAATTGACTGCAGCGGTTGTCTCAATAAAAGACCACAAAAACATGTGACAAACTAGTAGAGATGATATACATATCTATTACAGCTGAACAAATGCACTGGGATCTACAAACGCCCACCTGTTGTGTGTGAGGTGGCTCTTGACCAGATGACCGGCGGCCAGAGCGGACAGCAAGGACAGTTCTCCGGCCATCACCGTGCCGCAGACCACCTGAGCCAGTGTCCGAGCGTTGTCCCCCGGGTTCTGCGCCGACCCCTTGACACCCAGCATCTGTAAATACATCCATAGCATATAAAATATGATGCCTCGTGTCTACATGAAAAGACAACGCCTTGTGGCTGAAATAATCACTACGACAGATCATTATCCTTTGAGGAACAGCAGATCTAGTATATATTTCTACATGTTAGCTAGCTGTGAACTGACCCTGAGACAAGACGGACTGAGGGGGGAAGTTAGCTAGATGTGAACTGACCCTGAGACAAGACGGACTGAGGGGGGAAGTTAGCTAGATGTGAACTGACCCTGAGACAGGCGGACTGAGGGGGAAGTTAGCTAGATGTGAACTGACCTTGAGACAGGCGGACTGAGGAGGAAGGACAGTCCCACCGCCGACAGTTCCGAGTTCTATGGACGGCATGGTGCAGCTCATGTACAGGTCCTCGCCGAGCTCCCCGGTGGCCTCCATCAGAGTGATACAGTTAGAGCTGGCCACGTTCTGGGCGGGGTCCTGAAACAACAGTCATAGTGAAGCCGACGTCACAGAGGCCAAGGGAGATAACTTCCCAAGGGAGGCAACTCTCAGAAGGAGACATGTTCAGATAGCCTTTAAAAGTTGGTCCCTGAAGTTGATCCAATAAATTCTGTTTATGTTTAAAAAACTTCTTTTTTTTTTATATAAAAATTAACAATCATACAAAACCGACCATATATAAAATATTATCCAATGATGCCATTTAAGAATCTAGACTGACCTGTCCAGTGGCGATAAATATTGCGGTGACGATGTTTGCGGCGTGAGCGTTGAAGCCACCAATGCTCCCAGACATGGCCGAGCCAATCAGGTTCTTGTTTATATTGAGATCGACCAGTGCCGCGACAGATGTCTTCAACAGATTGGTCACCACTTTCCCCGGAACAACAACCTCGCAGACGACAGATTTACCTCGTCCCTCGATCCTGATAGGCGACAGAGTAGAAACAATAATTAAGATTTTATGATACTAATATATTGTTATAATTTTAGTGTAACATCACAACAGAATTGGAATCTATTCACAAAGAGCAATAACAAGGAAATAATGCATGACATGGTTTCTGATTATTATTTATTACAAATACAATATTCGGCCACCTACCAATTTATAGCCGAGGGTTTCTTGTCGGTGCAGTAGTTTCCACTAAGACTCAGGATTTCCACATCTGAGAATGTTTCCCCTAATCTTGCTAAGGCCTTCTCAGAACCCTGGTAACAGAGATACAATTCATCAAACCACTACACACTATCAAAGGAGAAACAATGACTACCGTAACACCTACAAATAAATACCCGGCCCCGAAATTACAAAAACATTTCAGTATGATTTCATACTCAAGCTCAAATTGAATATTTATGAATAAATCTTGAGTGGAACATGAAATCGTACTCAAAAAAGGTTTTTCGCAATTTTTGGGTTTGAGTCATACCCACTACAGAAGACCCCCAAATCCTCTCACAAGTCTCTAAGACCACATAAGAGAGGGGTGTGGTAATCAATACAAGGGCTTTCTGACATGATGCCTCAGTGCTTCTAAATACGGGTGATCTAACAATCGTCAAAATTTCTTCACATGTTGTCTTGCAGCGTTGAAATGATCCAACAACAGAGAAAATTTCATCATGTTTTGCAGTGTGGTAGTAATATGAAATGCACGATTTCTACTGACCTTAGAGAGCATGTTCATGCCCATGGCGTCACCGGTGTGAGCGACGAATCTGATGTAGAGCAGTCGGCCTGCCTGAGCTATCTGTAGCCGCTGGAGACGTGCAAACCTGAACACAGAACAATACTTTAACATATATTCATTTGGAAAACTTGAGTTATCTCCCTTCAGAATAGAACAGTTAGTTCATGTAATTTGCAATTATAATTGTTCCATATAATGGAAAGATTCATTGTAGTGAGTGTGAGTGAATATGGAGTTTAACGTCGTTGTGGGAATCTTTCACCCATTTTTGACATTCATTGCAGTGAAAATACAAATAGAATAATACTTTTTTAACAATAATTTTTTTTTCCAATAAATTATTGAATTAATGCCCTACGTCGCAGCGGGAATATTTCACACATAGGCAACGCGACGGCTGGTGCAAATGAAAGTATGGCACTAACCTGCTAGTTTGGTCAAAGGCCTCCTTGATAAGGTCGTAGTTATCCCGGTCTTCAAGCCACCGCTTCACCTCGCTGAAAACATACATTGCTGGTCAGCAACCAAATAGGATATCAGTTACTCCCAGCTAGCGAGAGTAAAAAGAAAACAGATTTATTAAGTCGGAACAGTTAACATTCATATATCAGTTATTCCAAGCTAGATGTAAATAGTGGGACAGATAGCGACACTAACAGATATATTGCCACAGCTGACAGTGGACTCACCTGGCCCGCCTGGCGGTACACAGCCTGACCGCCGGAGCTCGCGTCATACCCTCGTTGATAACCATACTGTGGGCGCCACCACTTTGCTGAAAAATAAAATCAACGGCTACTCAAACATCTAAACACGAGCTCATTGGAACACAATTCCTTTATATCCCTTAATATTAATTTATTAATATTCCCAGGGTTTCTCCAAACGCGCAATCCTGCTTCCCATATGCAAATATTGCAAGTTTGGACGGACTTTATTAATACAAATTTAAAGTGGAACCAGTGTTCGAAATTACCGCTGGCCCGGAGGCCCCAGGCCAGTGAGTTTCATGTCGGGCCAGCAGTCTTGTAAACTTGAGGGTCCGTCGGGCCAGCTAGATTTTAAGTGATAATAACATGTCTTCCTTCAATTTCAAGATGTACATGTATACATAAAACTGTTATATCTGGTTTACATTAACAATAACAGCATCTCACAGGTGGCTTTCTCCAGATGCCAGTAAATCATTATGCTTACATTTCTAAATGTCCAACTTGCTAGAACTTGGGTGATCTTTGCAAATGCCAAAACATTGCATTATCATGTTTATTACACCTATATTTCAAATTTTCAGGGAGCATATCCCCAGACCACACTAGATAACATTCTGTTCTTTTTGCTATAGATATCAGGACATTGCACTTTGGTATGTCTACATACCCAAACCTCGCTGGTATATGGTACATGTATATGAATAATGAGTATGAAAAATGCTAATGTTTGTTCTGTAGATGCCAGGAAATCGTATTTAATTATGCTTATATTTAAATTTTTCGTGTGATAAAACTTGAGTGATAAATTTGGTCGATATCTTTGTCATGCCAGGACCGTGATTGAATTTCTTTTTTTATCACACCTACATTAAACATTTTCAGGGAAACTATCCTCCAGATCACACTAGTATCATGAGTATTGTGTTCTTAAACGTTTATTTGGCTAGATATCAGGAATTTTGTTATGCATACATTTTAAAATGTTGTTATGCATACATTTTTAAAGTTTTTCCGGAGCATGCAGGGGCGGATCCAGGGGGGTGAACTGGGAATATTTTTTTGGTATATGGCATTCTCAAAAGATACCACTTTTTCTGTCCCAGGCCTATACAATTGTTAGAATTAAAATTCTTTACATGAACTATGTTATATATACTCACGGCCAAAATAAACGTTACAAATGAAAACTAAATTTATTTTCTGAAAATATCCATATATCCGAACGTAACCAATTGCATAAACAACCCCCCAAGCATAACCAACCTTTTACAGTATATTTGAAACAGAACGGTGCATGCTTTTCATGCCGAGCTGAACAAATCCGAAATCATGTTTTTCGCGACCTACAAAATTCACCCATGCACTATTGGTATTAAAATGAGACAGCATACTGGTAGGGTATGCATTTTATAGAAACCCACCAAAAGAATGCCAAGACTTCCCGTAGAACAACGCAAGCGAGCCATTGGCATGATCCGAATGGGGGCATTTGACGCTCATGTTACATGGACGTTTGGATGTTCAAGAGTTGCTGTTGTTAACCTGATAAATCGATACCAACAGACAAGTCGTACCTCGGACAGGCCAAGAACGGCTAGACCACGAGTCACAGCCTACCGGGATGACCAATACCTACGAAAATTACACCTACGTAATCGTTTTCTGACGGTGACGTCATCAACGGCAACGACATATATAATAGAAATACAAAAATGTGGATATACGTGCATTTTTCGTGATATTTTGACTATAGGTAGTATAGACAGCTTCATACATTCCATTAACATTGCAATCAATAGGTGAGTAACACCATTTTGATATCCAAAATGGCCGCCATATTAAATTCCTTATATTGGTAATATACCGGGTGTGCATGTGAAAAGTTGTAGTGTTCGTGATATTTTGACTAGCATACATTTGCCATTTTTATTAATTCAAAATGATCACCATCCCAAGTTCACTATTTACAATATCCTAGTTCGCAATGTGAAGATGTGTATATTTCCTTTTCATGTTAATTTGACTGCTATACACTTTGCTTCATAATTTTCAGTTACACCAATCACATAGAGTAACATTCTTCATAAATGACAAAAGATACATATATTATTGATTCGTCATGCCATAGTATAGTGTGGACAACAGTTGATCATCATCTCAAATGTGGCCAGACCCAGCATTACCATGTCATATGCAAGATGATAAAGATGATCACTAAGTACTATTGCAAAGATTCTTACGCGTGGTCTTCATACTAAGATAGTTGGCCATGTTCAGGGTACGTGGTGGTGGGCTGACAAATAAATATCTTTCAGAAACTTGAGAAAGTCTCTTTTCATTTTGGCTGTGGGAATGGACCAGGATGTGTAACAAAATGAACTAATTGCAGATGGTGGTATCGTCGGATTGATATCAAATCCTGCTCTCCGACAAAGGATTAGTTTCTAAACCGGATCAACAGGTGTCAGAAAATTGTAATGTAGGCCTAAATTTCAAGGATCAGTGATCGAAAGAAACACGAGTAGAATACTGATACTCAGACAATTGTTTAGATATATTATATGACTGTCCGATCC
>JAUTBZ010159922.1:0-11036 GCA_032361785.1 Lepetodrilus galriftensis | reverse complement strand
TACTACTACTACAACTACTACTACTACTACTACTACTACTACCACTACTACTACCACTACTACTACTACTACTACTACTTAAATCCTATTAATACTTTACTATTATTCATACCACAACTGAAAACCAAAATACATTTTGGATAAATGCTTGACAAATGATCTAACCTAAGTGTTGATAATTATTCCAAATTAAGTCATCTTTCTTTAGAGTAGAAACATTACATATTATCCTAGACATAGCAATAAGTTAATAGATCACAATATCATTAATTGATTTGTATGCATATGTTTATTCATGTAGTAGAATTTTCATCACTTAACATTTATTCCAACGACAAGGTTGAATCACTTTAGGCAATATGTGCATATATGACGGTATTTTGATATGAAATCAGTTGGGGATTGTAATCACTGCTGATGATGGCACAATTAAATTGTTGTTGTAATGAACATCCTAACTCCCCCTCTTCTTCTTCCTCCTCCTTCTCTTCTTCATCCTCCCACTTCTCCACAAAAACACCCTCCACCCCCAGTATTGTCTTCAATTTGATTGGACAGAATCAGTTTGATGGGAAGACAGGTTGTCCTCATCTTCATTGTAGGCGGTATGCATGAGCAAACCTGAACGGTGGGTCACGGTTCCTTCTGAGATAGCTTGTTAAGACAGGACAGGTGAAAAGAGCTTCATTGTGCCGAGGAAATTGGACCGTGTTAAGTACCATTCACCAACGGGCTTGCCGCCCGAACCCCACGTCTTTACCGTTTTAATTAAGCATAGAAATCTTGCATATCGACAAAACCGTTTTGCTGCTATTTAGTTCTGAAGTGGGAATGTAAGAGTTTGTAACAAGGACATGAACGCAAATAATTGCAGTCTTTGCAAGGGTCTGTGAACGGCACAGGTATTGATGCATGAAGGAGGCCGGCTAATGATTGGAGCTCCCAACTCCGGCAGACGCCCGCCATTGTGGGGTGGAAATGTACAGATTATAGTGTTTTGTGTCAGTCACTTGAATGTAGCTGATTGCCTTCGCACAAGCTCCGTATCTGCAGAGTCAGGATGCAGAGATTTCACCATGTTGAGTGTTTGAACTCCCTGTTAGCTCAGGTCCCAATTTGCCAGTTTAATGAATAGTCTACATTTATGGAGAGTACTTCGCTCGTACTGTTTATCCTCATTAGGAAACGTCTCCAGAAAGGGTACAATTACATGCAAGTTAATTATACGAGTGGACAATAGTCACTTCCTGCTCAAGTCTAGTAATACAACAAGCCTTCATTATTAATATTTTAATAGAAAAAGAAATGTAGTGTGTTTGTAGAACGGCAGGCACCGAGTGTTGTTCCAGGTGTGACGGATAAAGACAAATGAATAAAGTGATCAAATTACTGATTCAAATACATCTCTAAAAAAATCTATAAGACCGTTTGAAAAGTAAACATGATTCTAGTTTGTTCTTCGAAATTGTATCATTGGTGAACTTTGGAAATGTATTCAGTAGGAAACTTTATTGAGTGGTGTTTCGGAAATCTGTGCCATGTTGATGCTGCTTGATAACCTTAGGCAGTCTTATGCAGCTGAGGTATGTTTTGTAATTCAGTAATACCGTGTTAACATGGGGCACACAGTGTCTTCATAGATCTAGTGTTTGAGTTAACCATTCATCTGCTATAATTATTTTATTAGAAATAGAAATGCAATATGGTGTTGGTAATAATTGGGTATATGACACAGTGTATTTTGGCAATACCTGGAAGAAGAAAAGTAAACATTCATCATAATACAAAATAATAAAGTGATAATTAAATTTGTTAATTTTATTAATATTTCGATTACCACTGCTGTCCAAATTAAAATATTTAAATGAAAAGGTGGCTGCAAGTAATGGACGATGATTCCAATTGTCCCTGATGACAATATTTTAATACCATGTATGTTTTCAATGTGGAAATGAATCGGTCGGTGTGCAATTCATTTCCACATGTAGTTTCAATCATGGTTTACAGGGGATTCGCTAAACAAATGAAGCAACACCTACAAGCTGTCTTGTGTGGAGTTCCTAAGGACGGCCTTATTGTGCTGCTCCACCAGGCTATTCTGGACCCAGTTAATCAATACTACAGATTCACTCACTTTTTTCCTTCCCATTGCCGCCAATCTTTAGGATCAGATGGTGTGGGTATTCCCAGGTCTGTTTACATCACTTGTTTTCTGATGTATTAATCTCCCAGATATGCTTGGAATTAGAATCGAGAGATGGAATATTGGATTCTCGAAATTGCTAAATTAAGTGTCGCTTAATTACTGGGAATTTTGTAGCATTTTGGGACGGCTTGTTGGCATTGATCCGGGCTGTGCACATACATACGCAGCCAAGTAGAAAACGCTTGACTGTTTGATGGATGTTGGGAGAGTCACGAGTGGCCAGCACCTAATTTCCTCTCTTATTTGCAGTGGAAAATGAAGATCATATCGATGAATCTCTGGCAACGGCTGCCGAGGACAAGATGGTATCCCCATCCACCACAGAAGCAACTGGTAACCATGACAACACAGTGGAAGAGAGCCCATGCGAGGTGACTGTTGTGGACAGTAGGGGTGAAGGACAGACGGACACGCATCCCGTACAGAATGGTGAGCTTATCCCACACCTTCATCATCTTGTTTCTGATATAGTGTGTTGTCACCATTGAGGTATTCGGAGGAATTGCATTTTAATTAACATGCAAGGGCTGGCAACACGTGTGATGACATCAACAAATTGTGATGGACAAGCCAATTGTTCTCTTCTATTGTAGTTATTATTTAATTAAGTCCTATTGTGGAGTTAAATGCCTATATTAATTAAGATTTGAAATTCAAGTTTTTTCAAATATTTAATTTTGAGGTCAATTTGTTATTAATGCTAGTTAGTCTGTTGCTCATGTACCTTTCCAACTTGAAAACACATCTTTGCAATGTTCATTCTGCATTATCTTTCCTTCTGCATTCCAATACCATCTATTGTATAAAATATTCATTGCCTATCGGATAAAACAAATTTGACGGGCAAGAAGGACAGGAAATGCTGACAGGTAATGACCATTGTTTTTGCAGGTACCGCAGAAAGCCACGAAGAAGTCGAACCTATTCCTGAAGCGAAGGAGAAGAAAAGCGAGACTCCCCCTGTCTCGCATCCTGTGTCAGTGGAGACAGACTCCATCAAGGAGTTGCTGGGTCGCAGTGACACAGCTGTCATCTTCCCGGAGGCTGTCAGTGATCAGGACGAGGAGCACCCCACCGGTGGTAAGCTAGTGCAGCACCACGCCACCATGTCGCCATGTGGTGCCGCGTTGTGGCTACCTTTATAGCAGGGGCGACCAGTACTTTAAAGGCATCAATGATATTTATAAAAGAAAACCACCCCTAAATATGAGCTATACATTTAAAGTACATTTGCCGTTTAAAAAAAAAAGAAAAACTCATTTTCATTGATCTAAGGGGAATCCATGGGATATTTAATAGCATTCAAGCCTTCCTTATGTAATATATGAGAAGTCATAAAAACGTGTCAACCAGCTGTGCTTGTTTAATTTAGGGACACAAACTGGTAGATGATCAATGATTAATATACATAGTTGTTATTCTTTTCTAAATTGAGAACATTTACTAGGAAACTATATAAATGTGGTATGCAAGGTCATTTTAAAATACTTACTCACCTGGGGGCAATGTTTGAATAGGCCTGCTGATTGTTTCAGATGCTGGCACTGCTTTAGACGAGGAGTACAGCTTGAAGTGCATCCACTGTGAGGAGACCTACTCTCGCATCACACTGCTGCGAGACCACATGAAGGCCAAGCACCCAGACAAGGAGGTAAAATATCAGTGCCCGAAATGTGAAGAAGTCTTCCTGCTCAAGACACAGCTCGACAAACATATCGCACTGCACTCTCCCACATCCCAGAACTGCAAAATCTGCAACAAGACTTTCGCCAACGTTTATCGTCTCCAGCGTCACATGATCAGTCATGACGAGAGCACGGACCTGCGCAAGTTCAAGTGTCCCGAGTGCGGAAAAGCCTTCAAGTTCAAGCATCACCTCAAAGAACATATCCGCATCCACAGTGGTGAGAAGCCTTTCGAGTGTACGAACTGTGGCAAGCGTTTCAGTCATTCTGGCTCCTACAGCAGCCACATGACGTCAAAGAAGTGCTGGGTGATGAACATCAAGGGAAGACGTGTGGACCGCAATGGCAACAATGAGAACGCTCTGTTCTACCGCAGTCCTGGACAGACCTTCAACGACTCCCTCCAGTCTCCACCCCCTGGAAGTTACCCTCAGCAGTTCCTCAAGTACGACCCTCGGAACCCAGGACTCCCCACCTACTTTCCTCCAAATCTGACTAGCTCCCCTGTCAGGCCTATGGGCATGGTGGCAGCATATGCTCTGTATTCCGACGGCAAGCCTCCCTGTCCTATCCTATCTCCACCGAAGATCAGCCCTCCAACCACCGAGTGCCAGAAGCCACCGACATGCAGTACGTCGCCAGTCTCACACGCTCCACAGATCTCCCCGGACGTCAACTCCAACACACAGCTGCTCAATCTGGCCGCACCAGACAAGGAGGAGCCGAAAATCGAGTCTGACAAGGTAAAGCAGGAACCCGAGGAAATGAAAGGCTCGCCAGTAAGCTCACCTCACGAGTCCATCAAATGCGAGAACGCAGGAGAATATGAATACAAGACCAACATGAACGGAGAAATGCTTTGTCGATTCTGCAACTGCGGCTTCAAGAGTCCAGTGGAGCTGCACCAGCACGAGAGATACCTATGCAAGCTGAACAAGGACATCATCCAGAGGATGGTTCACCTGGAGAACTCCAGGAGCTCGCCTAACAGCACTGTATCGGATGCAAGTCGACACGCAACCCCGAATGGAAGTGTGGATGATGCTGCAAGCGATGAGGACGACGCTGAGGACGGTAAGGATGACAGCGCACTCGGAGACAAGAAGTACAGAATGAGATCCCTTATCAGCGACCAACAACTACAGTTCCTTCGCGCACATTACCAGATGAATCCTCGCCCCGGCAAGCAGGAGCTCATAAAGATTGCTTCCGATATCGGATTCTCAAAGCGAGTCGTTCAGGTCTGGTTCCAGAACATGCGTGCTCGTGACAGGAGAAAGGGCAAGGATGTGCCATACTTCCCCAACATGGCCCGTTTCAAGGCTGCAGATGAACTTCCAGTAACCACATCGGCATCTGCCTACATCCCAGTCGTTCCACAGCCGTTTGCAAGTGCCCTTTCAGTAAGCCAGTCCTCTACACATGTAAAACACAACGGGCAGCTGACTTCGCATTCCCTCCTGCCAACCCCCACCAAACCTCAGTCTTCTGACTCAAACATGGACCAGCCTCTCGACCTGACAGTCAAACGTCAACCTCCCAAAGCTCACAACAATTCAACACCATCTCCCACACCTTCCCACAGTGACGACCAAGCTCTTAACCTCAGTTGCAAATCCACCACAAAAGAAGAATCTTCCAAAGACTCAAAACCACCAACCCCAATCTCTGGCCGAACAGAAGGCAGTTTCAACCAGTCAGCCATCTTCAAGTACATGCAGCAAGAAGGTCTCTTCAGGAACAACCTTCTGATTCCCGAGATTCCAAAGACCTCCAGTTCTATCATAACATCCGTGGCTGGCTGGTCTGTTCCAACCATTCCTTCACTGTCCAAGTCATCTTCTCCCATTGCCTCCCGACCATCTTCAGTCCCCAAGGATTCCAGCGACTCGGAACCCAGGAAGAATCCTGACCACAGCGACCACCACTCCTGCACCTCCGACTCTTCCTCCGACAGTTCCGACAGCCAGATGGAGTCGGATATTGTGGACAATGGCCGCCTGGTCATCGACGAAGCCGACATGGAGAGAGGGTTGGATTCCAACTGCCTCGCGTCCAAGGCCGATGCTATCTTCCACCACAACCTTCGTACGCTGGCCGACGTGTCCATTGCTCACTTGGAAGGGGAGCTAACTATCGCTGATCACCTCGGAAAATCCAAACGGCTTCGGAAGAAGTCATGGAGACAGGTGAGGATCCTGATAATAATAAGTTTCAAACACAGTTACAATTTACCTACAATTTGGAGAATATTAACACATAAACTGTATTTGAATTTTATTTTGAGATTGTTGACTTAATATTGGTTTAATTATGTTTATGCCTGGTTTGATGAGTTCAGGCCCCGAGATTACGAAACGTTTCTGAGTACGATTTCGTCATGTGACGTCATAGTCTGAGTACGTTTTTGTGCTCAGAAAGTTTCGTAATCTCGGGGCCAGTTGTATTTGATGGGAATACTCATTGTGTCCCATGACTTAGTTTACTTGTGGTGATTTGTACATGGTTCCAAAACAATTTAAAAAACTATAAATGAATCCTTAGTTCAGTATAAGTTTTCTTTTGTGGTGATCTCCTGTGTGAGTGCCATGAGTTTTGGGGACAGTCACGTAATTCTTCAGAGCAAACCTGAATCCTAATGTTACTGTATGATCAAATGGACAAGTCTGATTGTAAACACAGCATTGAATGAGTAGTATTTGTTTACCACAGATCAGAGACCGACATGGGGATTTAGATTGACCAGGTTTGCGTGATTTTAACATAGCTCGAGGTTACCCCAAGTCAGGAAGTAGGAATTCTTGCTACCTGATATAGCATTTCTAAGATAAAGTTGTAGCGACATGAACGGTACACAATGGTTCTTTGGGCAGGTTCCAATCCCATTCTTAGTCATTACATTTGTATTCTTCATTTTTAAACTTGAAGATATATTTGAGTTTTAGATATTGGAGTAACTTAACATAGACAACGATGTAATCTTGGAAAAAAAATTATATTCTAGAATATATTTGTATTTTTGGATTAAATATAGTTGTTGATGCCAGTGTAGAAATTCATGATGTTATGCTCACCATTACATTAGGCAGCATCATTAGTAAGATTAGTAAGGAACAGATCTACTGTTGTGGCCACAACATGTTTACATTTGATTGCCTATTGTTGCAGAAGTTTGAACCATGTCACACACACACTCTGGACTCCAGGGGAGATATTTTATTTCATTTGTAAATTTGTGAGCAAGCATGAGACAAACTTATCTTATGTTGTTGTTTTGACACTAACACCAGGTTTAGTTTGTTGGAGTGTTCAGCATTTTGCAGTGTCCATTGCAGTGTGTTGCTCAACTTGTGATCCAATTCATCGTCTTCATGTAGTCTTATCATACAGAACCTCACATCATTCTAGCTAAGCATCTGTATTGTGCTAATGCCATGTTTCGTTACTGTACAGCTATATTTTATAGTATAACACTTCACCACATTGTGCATTGCTAATTGTTTTGTTTTGTTGACTGAAGTTTGTTTTGTCACATTACTGCAGGCTGATTCATCAATATTTATTGATCCACAAAAAAAATAATAGAAGATCATTCTTTCAACGACTTTAAAGATAATTTCTGAAAATAATTTTATCTTTCATGTTTGTCGCCTATGGGTGAAACAAATCCCGCTGCGACGTAAAGGATTAATTCAATCAATCTTTCAAATGTAATATTTGTGAAGGATGAATCACCCTGTAACACAGACACACATTTTTACAAATTTTAAATTCAATTTTATGTAATTATGAGAAAAAAATGTAAAAACAATTAATATATTAATTTCTGAAATACTATCCGCTATAAATTATGAGTATTTAAGTTTTGACGAATGTTTAAATTTGTACGACTTACTACAGTTGTGTGTCCGTGTCTTGTTGCTGTTTGCCACCCATGTTGTTTGATTGCTGTGTGCTGCTCCCTTAACACTCTGTTTCTGTTTTCCAACATGTGCAAGCAGCCATGTTTCTTATGGCAGGTGGAAGCTGATGAAACTAACGTTGACCTCGAAGACTCGCTCAACAGTGACGACGAACCACTCCGCAAGAAGCGCAAGTCATGGAAGAACCACAAGATTGACGTGGACATCGGAATGTACGCGTGCGATCAGTGTGATAAGATGTTCAACAAGCAGAGCTCTCTGGCTAGACACAAGTATGAACACTCCGGTACGTTTGATGGAGGACGTCTCGTCGCTGCGCAGTATTAAAATGTTACTCAATGAGTAAAATGAGTATGCATTTCTGTATCAGGAATGTTCCTTTTAAAGTGCATGTCACCATGCAAGCATCTTGAAATATTCCTCCATGATTTATATTTGGCAGAAATGGATAAAACATTCCCAAAGTGATTTTAAATTTGATTATCAGTCAGTGAGATATTTGAATTGGTGTGTCCCTCTTAAAAACCTTTCTACCTATTGCTATTCCAACTGGGAATAATCTTTTGTCAGATTCTTTAAGGTAACTTTGTCGAGACAATATTTGTGTTTATGAATGCTCATTGTATTCGTGTTACCCTCGTCACAAATGGGTGAAAGATTCCCGCAACGACATTCAACTCCATAATCACTCACTCATTGCCGTGTTCCCTCCACAGGCGCCCGTCCCTTTTCGTGTGAGGTCTGCAGCAAGGCCTTCAAGCACAAGCACCACCTGACGGAGCACCGACGCCTTCACAGCGGAGAGAAGCCGTTCCAGTGCAAGAAGTGTGGCAAGCGGTTCAGCCACTCAGGTTCCTTCAGCCAGCACATGAACCACCGCTACAAGTACTGCAAGCCCAACGACGGCGAGGAGGACTAGGCCCAGTCTACAGAGTCTCCAAGTGTTGCTCAGGCAAACCAGTCTGAGGCAGCATGACCGATGCAAGGGAGGTAACTGTTGGAAAAATACCCTTTCTTCACCAGTTAGGTGTTTCCGAGGACAATTCATTGCTGCAAGAATCCATGAAGGGGAGGTTACTCGTCTGAAGTAACGATTTTATTGAACATGTCTGTTCTTCAGTTGAAGGTAACTGCTCCTGTGGTAGATTTTTATGTCGGCAGGAAAAATGGCCGACACAATCAGGGGAGGTAACTACTGCTGCCATGGGTCGAGAGCATTATAGCAATGTCAGTGATATGCAAACAGACGTTTCTTTTGTTGTTACAGTATTACAGTTAATGTATTGTTTGGTATGTTATATTACCAGACCTATATGAAGTGCTCATTGATGTTACAATCCTTGTCAAGACATACCTGTTACTCTTACAAGCCACAAACAAGTGCTTTATGTGCAACAAATACTTATAATTCCAAATGGGACCATATTTCTTACAATCATGATGTATTTTTTTCATCCATTGTGGTTTTGATATTGTGCTGTATAGTAGATGTATATTGTTCTTAAGTCTTATTTCCTTTGTGTAACATTGCAATTTTTGTTTTGTTTTCATGAACATTGTTATGTTTACAATCATCATGTTCAGTGCAGATAGATATGGATCACTTAATTGTTTTATATGATGCATTGTGCTATACTTGTTTACATTTTATTAGGACCATGCTGTTTAAGAACAGAAAGGTTCTTAATTGTTTTGAAATTAACTCAATAATAGTTTGGTACTAATAATATTAATAATACCGTACTAATGAATTTGTAATCAACACAATTTTCAGTGTGATTTTGCTCTGTCACAGACAAAAATAATATTATACATAGTTCCTAACTGATCAATGGTTTCTGTTTTATTGAGTTGTGTAACAAGATGTCCTCAAACTCTCAGATCTGCACTGAATATTTTGGTTTATATGAAATTATTGCTATAATATTACTGATAATGAATCTCAGTTTTGTTAATGGTGCATTTTTAGTGTTTGGTAGCCTTACCATCTAGTCTCATTAGGTTCTTGCATTACATACAGTATTATATCCCGCTCAGAGGAAGTACACTCTGCTGCATCTATCTACTTCCATCGTACTTAGCTTCCACAAAGTTCAGTCGGCCATATTTTTAAGCCAGCTATTGCTGAAATATTTTATTTACTTGAGATTATCAATCTACGATGTTATTTATAGACATAGTGTTCTTATTCAGAGCTTCCATGACTGAGCGTAATTTGGATGACCGATCAGAAATACATGTGCCAATATAGTATTGTCCTGCCCGTGCCAATATTCAGTTAGTCATAATATTGTTTTATTTACCTGTATTATTTCTGTGCCAAAGAAAGTGTTCTAGTCATGAGCTAACAGTATTATTAAACCTGAATAAATGGTGAAATCTCTAGTCAAGGGGAGATAACTCAAATATATATTTATCCCAAATTATTTGTAACATTTATTATTTACTTTATTGCATATTTGGAGGTAAAACAGAATCATCAATTTAAACTTACTAATAATTAAAGTTTCTAAAAAGATTGTTTTATTTGTATTGCCCTAAGATTTTTACCTTTTAACATTGTATAGTTTTGCAACGGACATGTTTGCAAATGATGAGATGTTTATTGCTGCAGGTTTCGTCCTGTGTGATGTCTTTACCAGACAGTATTACTCCGAAGCTTGGCCAAACAATGTGTCATTGCGACAACATGTGCCAATCTTCACTTGTCTTCCAAAGAAGAGAGTGAGCGAGTGAGTGAGTGAGTGTGTGTTTGTGTATTTATGTGTGTAGGACAGTGCGTATACATTAAATGTAGGTTGCCGAAATGGAAAAGTTTAATGTGTGTGTAGAAGACAGACATTACATTACAAAATAAATAAAATAAAAACCAACAATTTTCTATATTCATTTTAATTTTAACAATTCAGAAATTTGTCTCAAAAGGTATTTTTAATATTATTTTATTTCTCAAATACAAATTACCCCTAAAACAAATAATTAATTTAGTTTGTCGTATTTGAGAAGAATGTGCTAATGTGTTGAATGTGTGTGTGTATGGTGTGTGGTGTTTGTGTGTGTGTGTGTGTGTGTGCGTGTGTCTGTGTGTGTGTGTGTGTGCCTCTGTGTGTGTGTGTGTGTATTTGTGTGTGTGTCTGTGTGTGTGTGTGTGTGTGTGCGTGTGTCTGTGTGTGTACATAATTATAGTATGTATAGTTTATGGAAAGCAATACCTGCAGTCTG
>JAUTBZ010159911.1:0-11036 GCA_032361785.1 Lepetodrilus galriftensis | reverse complement strand
CTACTACTACTACTACTACTACTACTACTACTACTACTACTACTACTGCTAATATAACAATAATAATAATACTTAATAATAATAATAATAATAACAATACTACTACTAATAATAATAACAATAACAATATAATAATAATAAACTACTACTACTACTACTACTACTACACTACTACTACTACTACTAATAATAATAATAATAATAAACTACTACTACTACACTATTACTACTACTTCTACTACTACTACTAATAATAATAACAAGTAGGCTACTACAAAGAATCACGGTTGCAAACAGACTTCGGTTCCAGTCGCAACGGTCCCGACTTTAAATCCTTATTTAGCATTATAGATGCGCACATGCTTTGTTACCCACTTCAGTTGAGGCCAGAGATACTGGTTCTATTTCAGACCTGAGAAGCTGGTTTTAGCCAATGATGACACCTATCGAGTGAAGGACCTGAACATATGGTTCGGAACCGACTCCGCTTTCCTACCGGTTCCATGCTACGTGATGTGCAAAAGACAGTCTCCATCGAAAAGTTCACTGAGGTATTCTCGTTGTATGCATGTTCTATGGGTAGACCAGCATTAGTGATACGTCTGTTTCTTCCAGACACAAGAATCAGACCTGTATTGGGTATGTCTCGAGACCAGTCAGAAATGTATGGGGCATTTCTTCTAGACATCAAAATCAGAAATGCATATTGCTGTTTATTTTTCAAAATACCAGATTCAGAAATGTTTAGGGTATTTCTTCCAGACACCAGCATCAGACATCTATGGTGTGTTTCTTCTAAACACCAGTATCAGAAATATATGGGGTATTTCTTCTAGACATCCATAGGGTGTTTCTTCCAGATACCGTTGATCAGAAATGTATGTGTCTCTTCCAGATACCAAAATCAGAAAGGCGAGTTGTTCTGGCGCGACGTCATTGACTACAAGGTATCGCTGGTGGGAGTCAACACGTACGTGACTGTCGACATCCTCGTTATTGACTTACCTCAGCCGTCCTGTGAGTTGATACTCAAACACGAAGACGGAACCGGAATTGTTTCGGAAATACAAACTGAAGTCCGCAAGTTCACTTTCAAGGTAGATTGGACCTCCAATAATAGACCTAATAGACCATGTGCACATTGTGCAGCATAACCACCCATACCCATCATCATCATCATCATCATCACCATCACCATCATCATCGTCGTCGTCGTCGTCGTTGTCATCATCATCATCATCAGGTTAGGTAAGGCAATGGCCATTCTTTCAGCGGATGGTTTCAGTATAGAGTCTAGACATGTTCTCATCGTTGCAGGATACTGAGTGTTGGCTATGCCGTTCTACAATTCAGTTGGACAACTACGGTTGTTTTGCATTATGTTCTCGACCAAAATGTGAAGTGCTGCATGTATCAAAACACGGAGGTGAGATCGTGTCCAAAATTAACAGTTCCATCAAGTTCAAAGTTCCGCCCCAGGCATTCAAAACCTCAGGCAATCTTCTCTACACTGTGAGTTTACCATAAGAAATGTGTATGTATTGTATTTAATTATTAACCATTTAAATAACTAACTCTATTATTTTTAAAAGCTGGTTGAACGACGTAGATGTAAATGCAGTTATTATCCTTGGTCTGTCAGTATATGTCGGTGCTCGCAGGTTGACTGCAACATTAATCGGTACGGACGCAACGTTTCCTCTTGCCATTAATCTGTAAGACGTGGTATTTATGAAATAAATTTGAAAGCGGCTGTAACCCCCAATTTAAAAAAAAGCAAAATAAAAAAGCGATGTCGACGTAATCCAAAATACTTTTCAGATTGAAGAAGTTCCGGAAATAGAAAAAGACGATCCTATATTGTCGCTGTCCCACTTCTTCGACATCAAGCACAGCGCCTACTCGGAATCTTTGGAAGACATTGAGGTAACACTTCCGGTCCCACGAGGTTACACGGGGGAGGGCGAGGTCCTAGTTCTGTCCAGACCAGGGTCAGCCGCGACCTCTGACTTTCCGAGTGAGGAATCCTCGTCAGATGACGATGCCTGGGAGCTCAGGGACACGGTTGTGAATTCAGATCGACGAAGCGTCAGCTTTAAGACGTCCAGATTGGGAATGTAAGTCAAGAAGGTATTGCATGCATGACACATTTAGATGGTTTTCAGAACGTATACTATCATACTAAGGACGTTCTAATGGTAAATAAGTGCCTTCTACTAGCTCGAGATTCCTCTAGACTTCCCTGCTGACCATAAGGTACTCTTTATAATAAGCAGGGAAGGCTAGATAAATCTCTAGCTAGTCTTGACCGAATGACTGCAAGAACCGTTAGAACTAAAAATCGTGATAGGAAAAATGTATTAAAATATTTACATAAATTTCCAATTTGATGATCGAATTCTTCTAATGTTTAAGTCTGCATGGAATCTCGATTCATTATCTCAATTAATATTTCAATGTAAGTGGATATACCTAACTGGAATATTAACAGCAATACAAAGTTTCCCCTAGTCCACAATTGATACGAAATACTTTTACATTATCAGCAATGCTCCTTTAGAAGTTCCAAAGGGCGTCAACAGGGAACATATTCGTGTCCACGCTGCCAGTATCTTCTCAAAGAGGAAGGAATGTTATATTAACTTTCTCGTCGTTGGGAAAGCCCTAGGTATTGACCAGTTAGACATCGTCGTTGAGTGTGTCAAGCGTGACCAGATTTACCTACGTATTCACGACTGGACATCCGATGGATACACTAAACTTAGAATAAGCGGCGACTTTCCTTCCAAATACAATCAAAAGTATCGCATAGAGTTGAAAGGGAACTTGAAGTGCGTTTACGGACTGAGTGACCTTCACTTGGAAGTACTTCCGGGTCAAAACAGCCACCAGAGTCTGCTCATTAACGTTCAGAACGTTCACGAAGATGCCAACGGCAGCATCAGCATCCACAAGATCGGTGGCCACGGCGTCAGTCTCGTGACATCATTGCCCATTCTACTCCAGGAGCAGCTGAACGTATCGCAAGCAAAAGCAAAGCCTACAGCGAATTCTGGTGACAGTGGATCACATACAGGGCAAAGACCATCCAGACTACCACGCCGGTTTAATTCCTTCCCCAGTGATCCTACTACCGTGTTTATGTCACTGCCATTGGACGAAGATGTCATAACATCCAGAGACGAACCTGATAGCCGTATATCACTTGACTTGGGAGAAATCTGCGACAACACTGAAGATGACAAAGACAGTTTGAAGAAGAGTTCCTCTTCATTGGGGAACATGACGTCTCTCTTACATGGAACGAACACAGCAAGAAGCGGCAGACGACAGTCGACAGAGCATTCGATTCCGGCAGGAGTGGGAAGTACGGTTGTTCTTGGCGAAAAAGGAGCACGAACCAATGTTGGTGCAACTCCGCAGTTCAGTGGCGCCAGCGGAAGTGTAGAGAACGACGGTGCGGGTGATACGAGTATTTCCGGTTCCGGTCAAGATACAGAATCCGCCGCGGCGTCTGAAGGTTCCAATCCCAAGGATCTAATCAGTGGTATGTAAACACGTTTCTTGAAGGGTTCTTTAATTATTATACATTTACGATCCAATGGTTGTTGCTTTATTAAAGGTGTATGTAACATTATTAGGACTTCGACGTATTTGGAGACATACATTTGCATGCTGCAGTACAGACTCGCTGTTTCAGCTGAAAATGGACCCGTATCGGACAAATTCTTTGCCCAATTAGTCAGGGCGATGTCCCCGGATTTCCTGTTGTTTGTCCCCCTGGGGCTGTGTGACGGAGACATCAAGAAGATACAGAGAGACACGGCCAGCCTGGGCACGGAGTACACCATGTTTTCGGTGAGTAGCGTATGTTTAGGAGGTACTGACCCTATGTTTTAGAAGATGCCCGTGGGTAAGCAGAGGAACACTAACCATATAATACATATACATGTATAAATAATATAATATATATTTACAAGTATATAGCACCGAGTTCCAGCTAGGCTCCAGCATTTAATAACTGGGTGAGGCGAAATATCTGAGGCATTGAACATGAATGAATTAGTGTGTTATGTCACAGCGGCAATATACGACCACGGTTTTATATAAATGTGTTTTCAGGGATTTTCGGAAATAGAGATTTAGTTATTGAGATGGTGAGCATGTCCTCGCTTTTGGATTCTAGATCTGCGTGTAAACATAATTATTAACATTCATTACATTTAGTCTGGTCAAAGTATTTATCGATGCTCCACATAGTTCCTTTTAGATGTCAGCTATTAAAAAATAAATTCAATGCTCACAATAAATCTATATATGATGACATCGAAATGTAAATATACAATATTTCCAGATGATGGTTGAATGTCGCAAGAAGAAGGAAGATGATGTCGCCTTCTTGCATACACTTCTGTTTACGTTTGAAGAATTGGGACAGAACGAGATCAAAAGTTGTGCCGTGGAACTGTTAAGAAAATGGTAAAGATGCCATTTGTAACATTTTATTTGAGATTATTCTTAATAAACACATACCATTTACGAGTGAATACTAAAAAAAAATACATCCTAACTAAGTTATGATGATTTCATTGGCATCCCCTTCCAATAGGTCGTAGAATTTCAGTACAGTCATACCTGAATAACACGAGTGGATTACTCGAACACTTGCTTTACATCATTTATTAATATTGTTTTATGTAATTACAAGTTATACTTTTCCATATAATATATATTTCCATGTAATTATGCCTACATTTTCAGGTTACAAGATCCACCCGCGAACAGCCAGCATACAACCAGTAAAGTAAAGCAAATTATTCAACGGTTTAAGACAACTGATACCAGTAAATCGTCACAGACTGGAAGAAATATGGAAACAAATCACTACGACCATATAGTTGAACAAGAAGTGCTAGAGCATTAAGTGGTGGGGCAAGACATAGTCTGTTGATGCAAAGCGGATGTTTAATCATGTCACGTGTAGTACATCCTCTACGTCACAGGGTGATCCACTCGTTTTATAAATACAAGGTACTGACATTCTAATTTCTAGCTGTGGTAGAGGATGAGTGTAGAAGGGTCGGTGTATCCTGTTTTGCAAAATATAGAATAATTCCAACTGACATTATCTTAGGAGAATAATTATATCCCTCACCTATAGATTTAAGACAACATACACGCTTACTGCTTACGGAAATAAATTGAAAGATAATACAATCTTACGACAACAATCGTGTATGCGATTGGCACCAAGCTAAAGGATAGATTTGATAAAATGTGTTGTATTTTAGAAATACTATTCATTGAATTATGTTCGTATGTAGTACTTGTACCTGTGTGTGTGTGTGTGTGTGTGTGTGTGTGTGTCTGCAGGTGTGTGTATGTATGTGTGTGTGTGGTCTGTGTGTGTGTGTGTGTGTGTGTGTGTGTGTGCGCGCGTGCGTGCGTGCTCTATATCTCAGAATGTTTTGTTACATCCGTCGTACTTTCATGGCTTTGAAAAGTAAACTTCCGCATTATTCTTAATATGCTTTTCTTATCGGTCTTGGTGTCAATCGCAGTCGGAACTGAATCACCGTAGTGCTACCAGAGTCGTAACTCATATTCACGTCTTATTATGGTACGAATCTCATTGAGCTACGATCGTTCTGTGGAACAGGGATATTAGTAAAATGTAGATCACAAGTACCAGCGGACCAATTCTCGAAACGTTCTTACGAGCGTACAACCATCCTAACGATTCTTACAGTATGGCTACGAACTGTTCTTAGGCTAAGAAGTTCATAAGAACGTTTCGAGAATAGGCCCCCTGGCCCGCATATTACGAAACAGTCGTATTATGAGTAGACCAGTGCCTAAATGAACCATTAATTTCCTGTAACATCACAACATGGCGTACGCCTTGATTTAGGCCAGGGTATCGTTTCTCGAAGCTCTCGTATCTACTACGAGACCATACGGACTTTCACAGCCATCTCTAATGCATGGCGATCGTGCACTTACGAGGGTGCTATGGTCTCATGCTATGGTCTCATATAATAGTGAATATGAGAGCATCTATAAACTACCCACAGGACTACAGTACAACCCTTTCGTGATGACGCAGTCCTGATAGTGAAGTCATAACTCTGGATACACCGTCATGAGATCCGACTGTCCAAGCTCATGTGGTGCCTCTGTGAATTTTAAATAACGGCACATTACAAATCTATTCTCATTGCTGACAAGCAATATCAAAATACCACACAAAATGTACATATCAATAAACATTTATACATTTCAATAAATAACGAGTCGTATAAAGCGTGATACAGAAATTGATAAAAGATATTAATGATTAAAAACAACAATAGAATTACAACATGTCAACGGACTATGCAATTTAAAATGACTGAACCTTTTCTGGATTATATATATATACAGTACACTTCTAAAACTAAGTAATACGTGCATTATGTGAGCCACATTTCAGCAGTTGTTCTACTCTATTACACGACTAAGAAGAATAAGACAGAGACTAGTAATAGTGGCAGAAATATATATAGAATGTGTTTGATGATTAAAATATAATAAAAGACATCTATGAAATAAAAGAAAAATTAAAGATACTATTCCTCAATAATATTTATGATAAAATTCAACAGCCAAACTCCGATACGCAGTGTTAGCCAATCAGTGGCCGGTTTACATGTTAAACGGTGCAGAAAGTTTGTGAACGACTCCGAGTTTTATTAGGCGAGGCTGTGATTGGCTGCTGTCAATCGTTCACATTGACAGATTTTGCATGGCGATTTCCTGAGACCGTAACGCAGCGAGTATCTTATATAAATATATATTTGTTTGAGCGTTAGTTTCGGATCTTATCTTAATGAGACTGGTATTCAATATACTTTCAGCATGTAATTTATTACTAACAAGGGGTATTGTACATGCGTCGTCATATTGTCAATAAACTTACATTCATAGAATGAATATGTAGTATGCAAGTACATACGTTTATTACTTTAAAAGCATACAGTGCATATATGACATGACATGCAGCCGCAGTGACAGTTACAGTAAGTGATTATGGAGTTTAATGTTGCTGTGGGAATATTTCACCCATTTAAGGCGATGACAGTTACAGACACACTTAACCTGGGTATACAGTGCATACACGACATGACATGCAACCAAAGTGACAGTTACAGACAAACTTAACATATGCATACAGTGACAATTACAGACAAACTTAACCTAGGCATACAGTGACAGTTACAGACAAAAGTATCAGATCAACATAGATTAACCATGGTACATAGATGTGTTAATGCTGAAAATATGTATAACTAAGTTAATGAACCTCACGAGGTAGTTAATAGTAATAATAACAAGGCATATAGGCAGCAATGGTCATTGGCAGTACAGTACAACATGCAAACTTGATAATTAAACGAGTGAAACGAAGTTTGATTACGATTATATGAATATAATCACAATTAAGAATCTCCACGAAATAAAGCAGTAACCTACGCAAATGATAATTGTATCACTTTGACGTAGTCTCAAGTGGCGTACCACATTGAGCTGCAAACGGCTTTCAAATTGAAACCCCGAATTGTCAGAGCTCCAATTAACCGTGTCCTGACCTCCTTGGTCGCAAATTCGCACTGATACCCTTATCGCAATCGCTATCTCACGTGATCACGATCTACGTCGTGATTGGATGAAATATAACTGATGATTACATGATAAACCATCTCCGTGCTGGATTAGACTTGGGTACAGCCCTTTTCGGCGTCTCTGGTTGCCTCCAGCATCTATAGAGAGAGTTGTACAAGTATGGAGTTGAAACAACTAATGGCTCCAGAGCAGATTTTCATTGAATTAAAGCTAATTACGTCCCAGCGGGAATATTTCACCCATTTGCTACAACTCTCCTGAGCAGAAGGTGTTGCGTGCTAACTTTGATACACGCATAGAACACTAAACAGGATGAGAATACCCATGGAAATGACACACGTTTGACATGATGATCTTCCATGAAGGGTAGAATTCCGACCTACGCACGACTCCGTTATAGTTTCTCGAGGATCTAGAGCAATGCTAGAGTTCATGTGAAGTCGCGAAAGCAATGCTAGCTAGAGTGACGTCACGAACGTGCTTATAGGATGGCCCACGAAAGCTTGTCTAGGAACAACTAGACATCCGCAATGACACTTCCGGGCTAAACTAGAATAACCGCCCGAAGTAGGCTCATGTGGCCTAGTCAAGATGCAGGAAAGATGAGCTTCAGATAGCGTGAGGAATGGCAAGATCTATTGCAAATCTGACTTACATATATGTCATTGACACTGGAGCATAAAGTTACCGCTATCATCAATGATGTGTCAAACATAAATAATACTAAAATCAAGGATTCTTGAATAACTAAAATCAAAGATACTTGTGGAATAACTCAGATCTGCTTTGCAGGGTACATGACATGGTGTTCAATGGTGTTCAATGGTGTTCTATACTAATTACTTGGTCGTGATGAATGATAGCTTATTTTGGTATATTGATAATATATTTTAAAGCAATTGGAATAATAATTGGTATTGCAATTTATAAAACTAACTAGTTACAGTGTTAAATAGTACCATTAGATACAAATGGACCAGAACAAGCCACAATACAGCATCATTGAAGATTACCAATTGGAAGAAGACATCTCCATTGATTGAAAACATGTATGCATTTCTCCCACAAAAGAAAGGTGTTGTTGATTATGAGCAGTACACCTAGCAGCATATCATATGGCCCTTTCCCTGCTGGATTATGCACAGTCACTGCTCTTCAGGGCATCTCCGGTTGCCTCAAGCATGGAGTGGGTTAAAACAAGGCACAGTATAGTATCACATAAAATCACAAACAGGAACAAATTGAAGACAGTTGAGTATTGGACCCTGACACATTTACTTTACTATGAAAAAAACTATGCATGGGGGCATAGACAGTTCCCTCATTGAGAGCTTATTGACATCACATTATTAACTTCTTGGTGGTTGTACATGTATACTGCCTAATAGTTCTACATTTAAGGGCCTTCACTGATTCTACGTCTAAGGGGCTTCACTCACAGAATATCAATGCTCTCCTGGCTATTGCAAAGTAGGTGGAGAGGCATAGCATGACATGACATGACAGGACATGTTGAATCCATAACAGGACATCTGGAACTCATCCCCGTGGACCTTTACTAGGATACTGTGGTTGACCCGAGTAGGCATCTTGACCTGGATATGGGAGATCTCGTTTTGGTCCTTGAACAGAGTATGGACCTTGGCCCTGAGCAGCCTGGCCTTGGCTTGGATACGGGAGATTTCCTCTTGGACCTTGTCCTTGACTTGGATACGGAAGTTGGCCTTGAGAAGCTTGTCCTTGGCTTGGATATGGGAGATTTCCGCTTGTACCTTGTCCTTGACTTTGATATGGAACTTGGCCTTGGCTTGGATATGGGAGATTCCCCCTTGGACCCTGTCCTTGACTTTGATATGGAACTTGGCCTTGAGAAGCTTGACCTTGGCTTGGATATGGGAGATTTCCTTTTTGACCTTGTCCTTGGTTTGGATATGGAGGAAACTGACCTTGTGGAGCTTGATTAGGGTATGGAGCTTGACCTTGAGAAGCCTGACCTTGGTTAGGATAGGGAAGTTGACCTGTTGAAGGTTGGTTATGATATTGTGCTTGACCTTGAGGGGCTTGCTGGGAGTAAGGAGCTTGGCCTGGGTATGGAGTTTGATTAGCTGAAACAGGCCTGTTGGGTGAACCCTGTGGAGGATTAGACATTTGGCCTGGATATGCAGAAGCTTGACCAGGTGGTGGTTGGCCCTGAGGATGGCCGGATGGTTGGCTGGCTGGTTGGCCGGATGGTTGGCTGGATGGTTGGCTGCCAGCCTGAGGTAGAGACTGCTTGACAGGAGGCTGCTCCGCTGGAGGTGTTTCTATTGGAGGTCTGGTCTGGATGGGAGGGCTGGGTTTGATTCCCCGCATCTTGTAGTATCCTGTCACCTGTTGGGGAACCTCGGCCAGAACGTGACGAGCCAACTCCACTTGAGAACTCTGCAAGGAAACGTGGTATACTGATATTGGAGATAAATCTTTAAACAGCTTTCATTATCTGAACACTCCTGAAAGCAAACAAATATCCATCCATATAAGAATGAGATTACTGCCACACTGGCCCACACATGTATAGTAGTCCATCAACTCCATCACTTCTTTTGACACCTTGTTCCAGTCAGATGTTCTAAACATTTACAATCACACTCACCAACCAGTACACAAACTTTCACCTCCTCCCCATCCCCGCACCCAGGGGTACTTAATTCCATTCAGGACTCGTTTCAAGTGGTACCCCTGGCACACATCTAGAATTAAACATGTGTAAACATCCAACCAATTAAATTATTTTTCAGATGAATTTGGTGTAAAATTCTATCCAATGAAATAGATTTGTATCATTGTTTTAGTAATAGCTCCTAAATGGTTTGCACAAGTTTCTCTTTATGTGTGTGCCTGGGGCAAGCGAGTCCTGAATGGAATTAAGTACCCCTGGGTTGCAAATATGTCCCCCTCCCCCTTACTTTCTCCTTCCCTCCTGTCTCTCCACCACCCCACCCGCTCCCCCAACACTATACTCTACTGTAGTGATGGCAATGACCAACAGCAGAAACTTATAATTGGGCATTAATCAAGTTAATGTGAGCAGCATCACTGCTGCACAAAGCAGTACTTCACAAAATAATTATTCAACAAACATTAAAAAGAGAATAGTTTATTAAAAGGTTCTGAGAAATATAATACAATGTTTAATGTGTAAAAACATCAATCAAGATACAATGAAAAATGAAAACATTTTTTTATGTAGAACAAGATTCCATTATTCATGTTATTGTAAAATATATCCCTCCAGGGTGTACACTCCAACTATAACACGTGTCTCTTCTTTTCTCGTAATACACTGTCATGTGTACTTTGAGTATATTATCAGGAGTGCGTTATTACATTTTCCG
>JAUTBZ010159900.1:0-11037 GCA_032361785.1 Lepetodrilus galriftensis | reverse complement strand
TATTATTATTATTATTATTATTATTATTATTATTATTATTATTATTATTATTATATTATTATTATTATTATTTTATGAATTGTATTTATGTTATTATATTATTAGTATGATTATGAATATGATTACTATTATTATTATTATTATTATTATTATTATTA
Organism: Lepetodrilus galriftensis; assembly: GCA_032361785.1. Taxonomy (NCBI): domain Eukaryota; kingdom Metazoa; phylum Mollusca; class Gastropoda; order Lepetellida; family Lepetodrilidae; genus Lepetodrilus; species Lepetodrilus galriftensis. The sequence continues at coordinate 10,879 of JAUTBZ010159900.1, read as the reverse complement.
TTATTATTATTATTATTATTATTAATAATAATAGTACGAATACATTGAACATAACATTGTATTTCCAGTTGTTTAAAATGACATTGACATTTAAAATGATGAAAATGTGTATATGTATACTCTTCGATACTGTTTTGAACATTTTGTTAACATTGTGCTATTGTATATGTGCATACAGTCTACACTTATCAGCATTGCAATGCTATGTCTACACTGCGCCAGTCTATAATAATGCCATGACCTCTCGGTTTAAACAAATATGTGGTGAAAACCCCAGATATTATTTAAGCCGGTACCTTAAGAAACACATGTTCACATAAATACCCATAGGCCGATTACCATAATAGTACGTACATCTATATTACGTCATATCTAAGCTGTATTGGAACACATTAAAAATACCTCAGTTCTTGTGAGACATTTTTAACATGAATTCGTTTAGATTGAAAATAAAATAATTTACATTATTTACCATTCTGGACTGTTTTAAAAAATAATCGCAATTCCGTCTACAATTACAATTAATATCTATATTGCTTGATGGACACGCAAATTAAGGAATTTCAAATAAGACAAGCGAATTTGCTTTTAAATGGCATCGGGTCAAAGACGAAAGCGATATTCTCACGACTTCAAACTATGGTACAAGTCTAATTCTCAAAGGAACGCTCTGAAGGTTACTCACGTCAATGCTGACTCTAAGTTATTACGTATAAGAAACTGCCATAGATAACGGATGTATACGGTGAAACGTACATCACTAGCGTAATCCCTACGTTGACGCTTACGCCGTGGTCGTAATTCATCCTATAATGATAGTTAGTGAAAACGGTATGTTTTGTTTTATTCTTGTAAGGCGCGGTCATGTATTTAAAGACACATCTCGACCTAGCCTACCTTTTGGCCTCATTAGGACTGCTCTATTACTCTGCCGGCGTACGCCGCTTTGCGTGCGCCTTAATACGGGCGTTTTCGATTTTGTTGTCGGAGTACTCGGAGCACGAGGATTTCTAAATAGATCGCTGTGGATCGTTGTCGGAGTGTGTCGTGACGTCATGAATTTATCCGACAACGAGGATAATATAATCGAAAACGGCACACCTTCCTGGCAAAAACAGCGCATGTATTGGCTCGGTAAAAGTGGCACACCTTCCTGGCAAAAACAGCGCAGGTATTGGCTCGGTAATAGTGTTCCTTTAATTGAACATGTGGGGTGTCCTTCATGATTCCATGGACCAACGTTATGCTGTTCTGAATACGTATACGGAGTATATAGGAGTATCGTAAAGCTAACCCTAATTCCAACCTTAGTCATACGTTGTATCCCTACACTACTTGGAGTAACGGCTACTTTGTGTATACGCCGTTTCGGACAGAAGAACCTTATATTAGTATTAGACTGCACCATCACCATCGCTACCACAGAGATAAACCGGTTCGTATAGGTGGTCACTGGGCCATAGTTTCATATAGATCTGGGTACACCTTAGTAATAAGTTCTGCAAAGCTTTACATGTATTCCAAACCATATGTAATACTGTATACACGTATGAATAAACCCACGTTTCTAAAGGACAACATGCATTGATAGAAGAAGAACATATAAATTATGAAATTGTATTCATTCGGAACGAAATAATTGTATTATCTTGCAAAGTCGCTAGATTATTTCTGAATAACGCTAGGATTTTGATAGACATGTCGTCGTAATAATAAGCAATGTTTTCTTGCCCTTAGTCTTATGACTGCTACAGACAGTGTTTGAAGACAGTGGCCCATTGGTAAGCCATCACAGCCGTGTGTGCCGACAACGATGATAGTGATGCCTTGTCATAAAGTGATTCGTTCACTTCCAAGTCATCTCGGATTAATCTGGCCTTCTTCTGTGGCATGAAAAGGGACATATTGCAATGACCGAAGTCATTGAAGTACATACAGTCACGCCATTACCGCGGCAGCGACATCACCTACATAATTACATTGATGTCTCCGTCTAAACATCAAACGGCCTTCCGCTTTTAATCTTCATCATTCGTACATTAACCCGCGCGGATGAAGCTTGTCGTGGCGCATGAACAAGACGAGAGTGGAGCAGTGATTCGGCTTTGTACTTCCGCATGGGTTGGATAAAAAGTCAACACCCGAAGGTAGCGGAAAGGGAATTGTGTTTAATCTAAACACACTTATGGGCTTGCAGAGGTTGCACCACAATGACTCAAACTGTCTGACTGTCTCGCCAACTCGCTTTGATGTATATTCGGATAATCCGTTTTGAATTGGAAAGAAAAATAATTCCCCATTACTCGAAGTTGGAAGCTTCAAGCGGAGTTACCCGCCCCTCTCAACCGTGTGTAAACTTAAATTAAATTTACAACAACAAAGATGTCACATAAAATTCATTCTGATGTGTCCATTTGATATTGTCCTGCAAGTATTCACTACTATTATCAGAATAGAAACAAACATCTACCTAATAGTGTATGTAAAACGGTACGTTTGATACTAATGACTATGGTGTATATATATATAATTAGTAATTACATACATAAAACTACCCCAAATACATAGTATTATGACATATCAATTTTTCTTCAAATTGTACCTGTATGAATTCAAATGTTAATATCATCTGAAATTCAAGCACACACACCGACATGTTCCGTACATTGGGCACGAATATATATTATCAATAACCCTCAACCTGGTGACCCTAGTTGAGCTCAATACCATCTTAATACCGTACAGTAGTTCATCAGTACTTCACGCATTGTTGAAAACGTACATGTCTTCGGAATGCTGTTTTATGACATCTATAGACACGGACCATTTCGCCCTGGCTAGAGACTACATGGTCTACGCGTCAAGACCATTCTGTATGGTGCCATTACCATTAACGACAAAGAAAGACATAAACAGATACTTGATCCAAGATAATATAAGACTATTAATACCTACCAATACATCGAAGAAATCGCCTTCAGATACGACACGGGTCGGAGGCAAGTTCTAGTCAAGACACACCGTCACCAGTTCTTTAATTAACATCGTGGTCTTCCGAGCAATCAATTGCTATTGCCGACAACTTCTTATTTGGATTGGTATGAGAAGAAGACGTGGAAAAAAAAGCAGCTATATTTTCAGCTCCAACATAATGCTTAACTCCGCTGGGGATTCTGTTTGTGTCTGTCATTGTTTGTGGATATCGACGAAAACTGCTAATGTTGTCAAGCAAACCGACTACGCTCGCGACTTATCGAGCGCCACCCCTATTGAATGGAACTGGCATCTGAACTCGCCGGGTGCAGTTCGCGATGACAAGTGGGTAAATGGGAATATCTTTATTATTGAGATTGGTAAAGGTGTTAGTTATTACTTTCTAAGATGGTCATCACATCATTGGATTGATCGTAAGTGCTAAGGTGGTACGGTATGCATTGTTTTTGTTTGTATGGACGATTAACGTGCTTGACTCAAGCGAGATAACTCTGATCCGGATCCTTTGTTATACTAGTCACTTTCATCTGTAGTTAATCTTGGCAAGGTGCATGGGGGTATTAATGATATTCTGAAGCAAATATATTCAGATGGCTGTCTTGAATTCCACAAACACATCTGAGGAAAACACTACACATTGCATCGTAATGAAGTGTATAATCTTACGGATATGATTTTATGTAATGTTTGGTGCTATGGTTAATTACCTTCAAAACCGTATACTTAAATATGAATCCAATAATTCCCAATGGGTGAAGCCGATGTTGTTTTGTTTTTACAATATCCATAAGTAACACAATACTACAAATACATGTCTTATATAATTCCATAATACTTGCACGTGTCTGGTATTTTATTTGGGTTCCACCTAAAATAGAACTATCATAGTTTCTTTGAATGTTCGTGTTTGTACTACAGTTGGCATAGATGCTTGTTTGATCATGATAACAGATTACAATACTCACCAGATTTCTTCTTCTCCGCACACCTAGGCTAGCAGTACTTGAATTGCACACACCAAGGCACCGCTGAAATAAGTAAGGATTGAGTCAATAAAGATAAGAAGAAAAAAAGCCAGGAAAAAAACGTCAGGGAACAGGAGAATCTTTCTAATTCAGGAATACAATGATTAAAAAAACACCGCCATCAATTTTTAATAGCAGGAATCAAAGGGTCTAATGATAGCTATCAGCATGACACGAATTCAGTCCAGAGGCCTTTAATTCGGGCGTGGAAAAGAGATACCCGAAGCTATGGATGCCAACCACACGCGTCTTCGTGTATGTATAATACATTTAGCTCTATCCGCTTACTAGTATTTGCTGTGTGTGTAGCTTCTTCACAGTCGGGTTTCTAAGCATACGAAATTTTAAACTGTTTGTAACGCCGCTGATGATAAATATTTAACATGCCACCTAAGCAGGTAACAATATATGTCCATGTATTAATTACCAGTACGTATTATTCTCTAAGCTCTTGTGAAAATAGCGGCGTAATGCTCGTGCACATTTTCGTACCCCGTGTGGAGGGTGCTGAATGTTAAACGACCACACGCAGTAACACCATTAATATTTATTTGTAAAGGATAAGTTTCAATATGAAATAAAGACTATCACGTGATGCACTCATGGTCACATACAACGTCGATATTTTGGAACAAATTTGGACGAATGGTATATTCTACGAGAGCATTACTTGGCCTTGAGTGTAATAATAACTTAAAGCATAGTAAATAATTTCATGATTGCCAGTTATTTCTCTTGCGAACACGGATATAGTAAATACTAGCTGATTATGATGTTTGAAATAAACAATAGATGTGTACGTATCTTGGTTGTAGGTATATGTATGTATGTATGAATGAATGTATGTATGAATGAATGAATGAATGAATGAATGAATGAATGAATGAATGAATGAATGAATGAATGAATGAATGGATGGATGGATGGATGACTTAATTAATTAACTAATGTTGTAAGTGTAATAGTAAGCGTTGATGACTGTAGAACACAGGCAACTACAATCCTCTCCCTTGCGTGCATCAATACCGTAGTCCTCCTACATTAGGACGCAAGGGTACCCATTCACGAAGCTTTCGTAGTTGCTACAAGACGACGATACTGTCGGAGTGAACAGCTATATGTGTATGTTTTGCTACATTGACTGCGTTTCACTAGCAATTCGTACTAGTAGTCCTCGCGTATGTAAATAGCGTGTTACGTTACTTTCTGATATAGTTTACAACTTTATAAACCAGCTTAACCATCATGTGAGTGAGCGACGACGACGTTTCGTCTTTGACGGACCTCTTCAGGTCTGCTGGGTCCGTTTACATTTGGAATAGTTTACCTGCCAAATGTAACAGATCCAGCAGACCTGAAGAATTCCGTCAAGAACGAACCGTCGTCGTCGCTCACTCACACGATGGTTAAACTAGTTTTATCAAGTTGTAATATATATCAGAGACAATATTTATGTATTCAGTGAAATGAACTGTGATCCCATCAACCTCACTTCAATGACACTGAACTTGTGTGGCGTAATATCCATAATTTCGGATATAGTAAAACACATGGCTTGTATACTGATTTAGGGCCGGACCACAATGCGACCCTAACCTGTCTTAGTGGATATGAGCGCTTCGGAGAAGGTTACTCTATGCCTAATGCATTTAAAAACTCCGTAATAGTCAGACATATCATATTATAGCATATGCATGCGTTCACATTTAGACTAGGCGTTGAACTCTTAACATTCAACGAATTCCTAAAATCCATGGCACATACGTTAAACACCTGCATTAAAATATACTTAGGTTCCAAGATATGTCCAATCGTAATTGTCTGTTGGTATCTATAGGCCATGTGATGTCTGTAATAGCCTATAAGAGTACACCGCACGTTGAAGAACATTTAATAACACTGTGTCTTAGTAATACGGGATTTGCTCACAGCCAGACTATAATGACATCGTCTCCATTCAATATAATCTATCACATAAAAAATAAATGAAATTCAAACAGCTTTGCATCAAATTTGTCTGATTCTAATTATGATTATACCAGTCATTGCATGTCGAATCTTTCAATGGTTTATTCACAATATTGCCTTCGTCCAGAAATAGCCATCAATAATAGATGATAGCGTATTCTCATTGATTGCATCTCGACATCTGGGCTTTGAAAGTGTATTTTTTTAATGTTTAACTAATAGTTTATTAGATTAAAAATGGATTCTTTAATAGGATTACCAATCTTATGGGAATCGATATCCTTTAAAACGGTATTCTTTTCTTATTATTATTGAAAGTGAATAAGGTAATTATGTTTAAAGCTAATCCAGAGAGGCACGATAGTTAAGTAATTACATGTGGATAAGTCTCTAGGCATAATGGAATCATTTTACATGTATACTCAATAAAAAGATTAAGGTCCCGCAGATAATTAAGTATGTAGATGGGAAGTATTCTACACTATTGTTGAACTCGGCTTGCAGAACCTTGTGCCAATCCTCTGCATATATGTTTGCTAGTTCTTGAATAGCTCATGTATGTAAATGTATGTACATTCGTGAAATATGCTATTATGGTTAGAAACGATTCTATGTAAAGCTTATGTAATCTCCGATTTCATGTGAACTACACATGTGTGTGCATGGGCCTGAGGCCTACTTACATGAACTAAACTATTATTATTATTATGTAGCATCTGAATATATTTTGTTGTTAAACATATACAAAACCACAGTTATGTATTTCAACATGTTCCCCTTGCCCGTAATTCATGTTGAGTATTATGTTTGAACACGTGCATGGAAGTGCTAGAAGAATGTACAATGTGAACGTAACAGATATTAACGCTCAATGGAGTTGAAATACCGGTTCCAGAAAAAACATTCACACCATATATTTATTTTGAAATGATCATGTTTGAAGTCGCTCACATATTTTCGCGTCACAGGGGAAGCATAATGGATATTAACATCAGTGTAGATATACATTTACGTGTTGTGGTAAACTGTACATTTATATGAACACTGATGTAACTATCCATTATGCTTCGTATTACACGAACACGTATCTGGGAGAGGTTTATTGTTTCATCGTAGAAACACAGGTCATTATGCTATGGCCTTATGTTTCGAGGATGCGCTGAACTAAACCTAAAAATAAGGTATTATTAGGAAACATTTCGGTATAAAATTGTATGACACAGGGTACCAGCTTTGGGTAAGGTTCTGCTTGGTGAACATAAATTCACCACTCACCCACCCAACAACCTTCCCAGCACCCACCCAACAACCTGTCCTCCCCCCACAACCCCACAACCACCCACCCACCCAACAAGTTTCCCACCACTCTCACCCACATGGGGCCCCATATACATAGTTGAAGCATACTTTACTACGAACTTTAGAAAGCTTCCTTTATAGGTTAGCTCGACGGTGAAAAGACCTATTTCAGTGGTAGTCGTTCTAGATGTATCAACCTGCAATTACATTATTGCCTTGAAGAAATATAAGTAACTTCGTTACATTCTTGACACAATGGATACACATTTGAATCAAAGGATTGCATACTATTGACCATATATAATAACTCAGAAAAAATAACGTTTACAATTACATATAAAGAAAAAACTCGTAAATAGTCTAGAATAGTGGGTATAATGGGACTAATCATAGTCAAAGAATTGAAGGGTTCACATACTATATGGATTTCACAGCAATACTTAAAATAGCGGTTCTTTGGAGTTCCGTTTGATCAAGAGTTGTCTGTTCCTAACGATCAACATGACCGCTTGGGCTGTCTTCTTTCATCGTCGACTCGTACAGAAGAAATACACAGAAAACTGCCCACAACTGTCACATTAGTGGATTAATGAGTACAATGGATACACTAGTTCTTATTTCGCCTTGCTTATCCATGATAAGACTTAATTGAGAGATGCACTATCTTTATGGCGAGGTTGTTTGCAGTGCTTTAGAGAAAACTGTTATTGTAATAGATCAGGGATTTTTCAGTCACTGTTTATATTCCGACTTGAAACAGATGCTGCTACGTTAGAACCATCATTGTTTTCATGCAGGGCCTTTGTGAATAATACTATACAGGGATTTAAAAACGAAATATGCCCGGAGCATATCCTGGAGACCAAACAGTAATCTGAATGGAATGAGGAAACATTGCTATATCGGTACACGTTCACATATGACTATTGTTTCACCACAATCGCAAGGCCAAGGTTTTTATGTTTGATGTGGGTGTTTATTCTAGAATCTCTACTTCAGTTCGCTGAGTGACGTTTTCAAATTATCTTAAGTAGGATTACGATTATGATCATGAATTGACATGAATGAATTGGAGATTGTGAATGACTACTTGGTAAGTTGAAGTGCAATGGTAGACCTAATACGACACAATAGTAACGGAATGTGAGAGTCCTAATTCATTTAAAGCATTGACATTTAAATCCATCTACTTCTTCTAAACATTGTAAAACTATTGTTAAAGTAGTTTAACACTGAATTGATTATTACGCTATTTAGTTATACTGCCCCGAGATTATGAAACTTGTTGAACACGATTTCATGGTGAAGCTCAACTGTTTTATATTGGAACTTCTGAACAAGACGTTGAGATGGGCATGCAATCGTATTTAAAAAAAACATAGTTTAAGCTTGGATCCCACGGTTTATTTACAAGCAGATTGCAAAAGTAGCGTTGCATGGTTTTAGTAACATTGTTGAACTACCATACGTACATCTACTAAGAGTACACATGTACGTTAGAGTTAACCCTCTCCCTGCTGGATTAGGCAGTCACTTCTCTGTAATGTATTTCCGGTTGCTTCCAGTATGGAAGGGTTAATAGTGGAGAGGTATAACAATAATTATTTACCTTTCGTCAACTGGTTCATCCTCCGAAATGATGGACTTTAAAACAGCCACTGTCTTAATACAATAAAAAGCCGTGAAAGGTGAACCTTGTCTGACGATATATCTTGCCTTGGCACAAACAATTGTCTCCAAACAACTCCCAGCAGACGTCTTCAAATCAACAGTCAAAGTTAAATACGTCGTGAGGAAAGTAATATTTCAATAACGACATACGAATAAGTCGTTTGGTGGTCCAACTGTCTGCTTAACCCTGTCTGGGTCTCCGTCTAAACCAAGTTCACTCGGCGCAGCGTCAAAATAATTATTACCGTGGTCGCGCATGCAGAAAACAATCTACATGTTTTATCGTGGTAAAATGTGGAAGCTGCTTTCCTTACGACGTCGCTCACACCAGTAGGTCAGCATCTGTTACAAGCCGCTAACTCGGCCTACTAAAGGCAATTGTATCAGGAAAATGATAATAAATTATTTAAGCTTTTTCGGATTGTGCTTATCCGGCGAGACATTGAGAACGCTAACTGGGTATATATCGAACGGACTACAAAGTGTCGTTAGACCGCCGTGATGGTTGCTCGTGTATGCCTGTAATACAATAGAGGCCTTCCCGCCAATTGGAGAGGTTTCTCTTGATAATAAGGATGGTTCTGGAGGCACAGTATCGATGCGAGAAATCAGTCAATGTATGAAACTGTTCAATATTGCACCGGCAAAGAGTGCGCAGGAGGGCTGAAATAGAAACATCCTACATAGTCCAGCTAACATTGCTTAAGTATTGTACTCCCACTGTGGGTATAGTATGCACACAGGTTTTGAGTCATTCAAGTGCAAAATATTATCAGTTATAGTCCACTGATCAGCGAGTTATTCAGGACAATTTCATCGATAGTATATGTGTATGATGTATGTAATAATCGACGTCACTCGTGATTAGCACTAGCATTTCTTACAGTTACGTACAGTTGACTAACTTCAACTTTACTCTGCGATTACATTTCAATATAAAACAATATAGTACATTATGATGACTTAAAACCATACATCAATACACACAAATAAAAAAGAACACAGGAAAGGAAAGGAAAGACGAATACAATATATAGATAACATATAGACAACTCTCTCTCTATATATAAATACATCTTTAGACGGTACCTCGCAAAACCTCGGTTAAATCATTCTTAAGCCATGGAAAATAAAGAAAATACCAAGGAAATGAAATAACAATAGATATAACGATAAAGGAGAGACAACTATCTAAAGAAATACATCTTTAGACGGTACCTCGCAACAACTCGGTTAAATAATTATGAAACCATGGAAAACCTCCTTTGCAAGCTATAGTCATCCTCTATTCTGCAGGGACCATTCCGGTGCGTGAGAATAGCGGTATCAGAGACACGGTATCTCTCCGTAGGTGTGTATCCGCACAGGCGCAATACAACGCATGCGGGGCCTATTGGCGTGAGACTGGAGTCGTTCTCCCAGTACGTCTCACGCCTTCCTAGGCTTTGATTACATGCGTGCAGGTGAAGACTGCTGTGGATCTTCAATAACTAATGACTGTTTTCAGCAGGATTAACCAAGTAAGTGGCCCTTGTGTCCAATCTAACAATCGCGGCGACGCTAGGTGGGAAGACACTGGAGGATTATGTATGGATTTGGTTATGCACACACACACAGCCACATCAACACACACGCACGTATGCACGTATGCACGCACACACACGCACATACGCACGCACACATACACGCACACGTACACATACGTACACACACACGCACACACACATGTACACACACACATCAATACGTACGTGCGCCGGAAACTAAATACATTCAGATTATGTATCCATCAGTGTCATAGATAACAATGTCTGCAGTGATACATGACATTGGAGCAGAATATCTAAACTCCATGTACCTATGTATGTATATATATATACACACACACACACACACACAGTACCCCTTGCATATAACGGACT
>JAUTBZ010159889.1:0-11037 GCA_032361785.1 Lepetodrilus galriftensis | reverse complement strand
CCCCCCCCCCCCCCCCCCCCCCCCCCCCCCCCCCCCCCCCCCCCCCCCCCCCCCCCCCCCCCCCCCCCCCCAGAAACTCAGTTAAGAATTATAGTCTGCACATGAAGTATATACAATATGCATGGAATAATTAGTATATATTTTAAAATATAATTTTAGAAAATCATTGGAATTTAGTACCACTTTCAAGATTATTTCACTGATACAATTATATTGTATGCCTAAATCTAATTCATGATGAAGCAGTCTTCATAATGAGTGAGTGAATGTTTCATAGCGGGAATCTTTCACCCATAGGTGACGACCTTCATAATGAAGCAAAAGGCCAGAAAATCCCAAGTTATCAATCTACCTAAGTAACTTAGCTTGGGCTGATGGACTAGTGACACATTCCAGTTGTAAATGTCTGAACACTGACCTTTCCATAAGTGACCCAGGAAGTGTTTCTTTCGTTCGGACAATTGTTGAGCAGACAGCCGCTCCCGCAATCAACAGAGACTCCGCTGCCGCTGTTCTGTGACCCTCGCTCTGGTCAGGACCGCTGGCTTCTTCCAGCCTCGTACACCACTCACCGACTTGTCCCCATCTGCAAACAATCAACAGATGCATTTCACGACAGGGTCGTATCGACAGACCGGACATGAATCAAAGTTGTAATTTGTCGCATGGAACGAGTCTTGTGTGCAATATGTACCGCTGGGGTGAGAGGATGGGAGTACGATTGCATGCTCAAGCTAAAATTTATGAGGATTTGTTAACAAAACATTAATCGAGAATAAAATCTTACTCAAAAAGGATTCATAATCTCGGGGCCTGTTCGAGTTTCAGACAAAATACTTACACAGCGTCATCCAACCTTGCCGATTTCTTCAAGAGGTCCTCCAGCAACACAGCTTCCACGGTGAGCGAGGGTGCGTACTGACTGGACTGCGGGTCTACGTGGGACATCTGAGTGCGGAGGTCCTCTACAGTAAAGTCTACGAGTGTCCGCGAATGTTCAGCCATTAGGATACGGATATCGGTGAGCAGGCACAAAACGGCGGTCATGATGAGAGTATTCACGTCTTGTTTTAAAAGCTTCCATAGACTGACCTGAAAATAAACAGATAATTCATACGTCTTAAATGGCGCACAACTTAACTCTAACCCTGGCTGATTGAATAAACCATACATGTAGATGAATCACTTGTGGACATATTTTAATTTGAATTAACGCTTTACGTCATAGGGAATATTTCACCCATATGCGATTGCATGTATGTAGTTTCCAGGTAAAATATACTTGACCATCATAGTCAACCAGCTGCATGTCTTTAAATGTTTTCAGTCGAAATAAAACTTTACACACCTGTATACGTGTCCATTCACCATCAAAAGATGCGTTACTCTTCACCATGTCGGTGAGAACATCTAAACCCGCCATACACTTCTCCACGTCGCGTGAATGTAACCACTCGCAGAGATACTTGGACAGAACCGATGGGTCCTTCTTGACAAGATGCACTAAACATTTCACACAGTTCTTTACAAGAAGTCCTGAGCCAATCTGAAAATGCGAATGTACCTGATATTATTACAAAGTCTGGGCCCTGTTTCATAGAACAATTGTGAGTGAGTGATTTTTTGTTTTACGCCACAGTGGGAATCTTTCACCCATATGTGCCAACATAACAATTGTAGTGCTATGATTGTTCTGTGGAAGGGCCCCAGGATCCATTAAATAAAAAATCTTTTATGAAATTTACACCCACAATGATTGGGGAAAACAGAGGTATAACACATGTTATTTGTTCATCTAGAGCATTATTATATATTGGGTTAACATTCTAACACAGTAGGCATCAATGTTCTTTTTTAGTACTGATCCAAAATAATTACAATATTTTACAAACGTATCCAAAATAAGAATCTCACCTTTAATTTACATGAAATGTCAATTTTCAAGCGTTCTTGCAGCAAGCAAGCAAAATCCTTTAACGAATCATCACAAAAGTCGCAATCGTCCACCAAGATCTGGAATATCTGCAAGTATTTGGCTCCAAGCAGGGCACAACCGTCTAGGTTCATAATCCAAGACCGCATCAGAAATTCCTGCAAAATGTCCGCTTTAAATTCTTTACTGAAATCTCTCGACTGCAACAGCTTCTCCAGACACAGAAGAGTTCCATGTACAAAGTTATGGTTGAGCTTCGATGAAGGACTTGTTGGTAATGTACATAGAAGATTAATAACTTCCTGTTCTCCTAGGTTTAGAGGTACAAAAGCGACCAAAGTTCGAGCAGACAACTCACGCAGGCTGAAGATTGGCGAATGCAGCGTGATGGAGATCTTGTTTTTGAACTCGCTTTCGATTCTGAAATAGAGTGAATGAATTAATTACTTCATGTCACAGTTGGAATATTTCACGACAACAAATAAATAAATGGGTAACATTTTAGCACATGACAATTAGCAATCAAACAAGTGTTTTCTCATCCTTTAAATATAATTCCTTTCGATATACTTTCATGAACGGAAATTAAACACACTTGCGTCACAATTAGCAATCAAACAAGTATCTTCCAATCTTTAAAATACTTGAAATAATATTAAAATATTTATGAATGTAAGCGATATGTTGGATATACTTTCATTAACAGAAATTCATCATACTTACGCCAGAGAATTTTCTGCAGATTCCGATGGACCAAGGTTTGCCAGTACAGTTAGGACAAGAAACAAAGATGGATGGAGTTTGTCGATATGATGCACGTCCACGGTGCCTTCTGTCAGTCTGACGAGCATGGACTCTACCAGACCGGGGAAATGGGCAGACAACTCTTGCAAGGTCATCATGTTGTGACCGCTTCCACTTTTGCTTCCTGGTCCGAACATTTTACTGACCATGGTGCCTGGAGAGAACATCGGTCTAATCAGATTGAATAGCGATAAATATGGTAGATAAATGAATGAAACGTGAATGCACTTCTGAATAATGTATTTCTAGACAGGTTCTAAAGAACGATGGGTAATAAATCATTTCCTTTTTATTAATATTATTTAAAAGAAATTAATTCAGGTATATTTTGACATTTAAATACACATATTGTACGATGAATAAATATGAATGAATGAATTATTGCCTTGCATCACAGCGGGAATATTTCACCAACACGCAACACTATTGATCAAGTAAGAGAATTGAAACTCGACTCACTGAACAGTTGCGTGGCCGCGTTTCTGAGAGCCCAGCTGGGAGACTCGAAGCCGTCGAAGACGAGAAGAACTGTTCTGGCGTACGTGGGCAGCAGACGGACCACCAGACCGGCGTCTCCGTACAGGGCGTTCAGGATGTTGAGGGCATGGACCTGTACGACGTCCTGCGTCTGGTCCCAGTCAGGTCTGATGGGAGCAGACGCCATCTGGAACAGGGCTTCAACAGTCCATGTCAGTAGACGGTGCTGGAAGAAAGAGAAGACAACTCTTAATTGTAATTGTACGAATGATTGATTAATTGATTGAATTAATGTTTTACGTCGCAGCGGAAATATCTCACCCATAGGCGACGACGTGAATGAATACATAGATTGATATATATGAATGAATGAATGAACGAATGAGTACTTTACATCGCAGCAGGAATATTTCACCCATACGCGACAATAGATTAATTAAATATATTAGATGCACAGCACTACCTGTTTGTTGCGGTGCTCTGCCTGAGCAATAACCTGTAATATCACAGGGATCCCAGCAGACCTGCGCGTGACTGACGCCAACATCTCGTTGCTCTCCAGACTAGTCATAACCTGGAAATAATCCTGACAATTAAACACTGACCAAAGTCGACATTTGCCAAACTGTTGTAAAATTGGTAGGTTGTGTAGAAGACAGCAGAGATCGGATCTGAGGGTATGATAAAGTGGCATTTATTTATTGTCATATTAGTGAGCAAGTGAATATGGAGTTTAACGTCGCTGCCGGAATCTTTCACAGATTTGCGACGATTTGTCATATTAACAGACCCAATGTACATTGGGCCTGCATATTACAACAATCTCAAAATACATCTAATAAATACATTTTTAATTATCCGAGTACCGTACCTGTTTTAAAATATTGCTTGGAATTGAAGAAAGGTGTTCATCTTCAGAGTCCATCAGAACAGTACAATATTGCAAGAAGCCATTCCGACATCCTTCAAGAGCCCCCTGCAAATTACAAACAAATAATTTTAATATTTCTAAAGTCTTATATGGAATGACTTGATCATAACCATCCGAGATGCACCAACCATAAATTTCACAAACGTTCTGAAAACTATTGCATCATATTACTTTTAGAAAGAGTATTGGAGAAAAAATATTGCGAGTGCTGAAGGAATGAACTACAGTGTGTATAGGACGCTGCTTGTCTAGAGGGGAAATTGAAAAAGAAATCCGCAGAAAATTCTCACGTCTGTAATGTTGACGGTAATTACCCGTAGTCTGCAGTGTGCAAGGACTTCAATGAAGATCTGTCCGACACTGGCGATCTCTTGGTAGACCCTCTCCTTGTCCCGCGTCCTATTGATGGTCACCAACAATGAGGTGAGTTCACCGAGGCACGTGAAGCATTCCTTGAAATTGATCCAGCACAACGCGAGCATCATTTGATATTCCGGCGTCAGTGTCAGGGACAAAGACCCTTCATCACCATCGGAAGCCTGAGTGTCTAGGGCAACACCTACTGTGGCGAACGATGGACAGGCTTCTGAAGTGGAAATACAAACCACTTTGAACATAATTTCTTCAAATGGAAACTACCACGGACGATGCAAGGCTCAAAGTACAAATTCTATACAATTCTATGGAATGTTTTTTTTGCATTCATCGAGGTAATATAAAAACCGATGTGCAAACAGTATAAATCCGCAAAGCGGTTCATACAAAAGTTTGCACATCGGTTTTTATGTTCATATCTCAATGAATGCAAAAGATATTCCAGTCAATCCTTAATATAAATAAATAACATAACAAATTGGTGGGGAATTATTTGATTTAATAGTGCATCAATTATTTTAGTCTACATTTTAGAAGCGGCGAATTGATGTTGCCGACTGTTTAGCTTTCCTAGAGGCCTATTCATCAGTTTGCAAACATATGTGATACTTTTACTGTTCACAGTTATCAAACACCAATCCAGAAAAAAACAACCATGGTTACCTGCATCACTGCCTTTAGTCATGATCATCATCATCCTGCGTACAATTTTGACATTGACCTGCATAAGGGTCAGCAAGAGGTCATCAGACAGCATCTGACCTCCGTGGACCGGCCCTTGTCTCAAGCACAGCGTCATAGCCTGAATCTCGCCTAGAACATCGAAATAAATCCTTATATTTTAACGCAGAACTACTGGGCTTCTTTATGAAGCTCTTATTCAGTATGAAACTCGTAAATGGTTGAGATCATCACAGATACAGAGACCACTTATGAGATGGCCGTGGTATTAATATGAACATATGAGCTTCATATGAACTGGCCACAGTATCACTAAAACTGTGGAAAATTGCATTAAATACCAGAGTGAGGCATATTCTCGAAACATCTACTTAGCCTAAGAAAGTGCGTAAGATGTTCATAGCCCTGCTATACGAATCTTAAAGATTGTCGTACGATTGCAAGAACATTTTGAGAATAGGCTCCCAGATAACCAATCTCTTAAAACTAGGTTATTAGTTTAATACCAGTTAATCAATGACATTTTGTGAATGAAACCTACAAACCATGCATAGGGCTTTCTCTGGACGCTCTTGAAGGGTCTTGCTGTGCCATCGTAAGACCACTTGCACTTCGCAGTAACAACAGCTCAATGAACTGCGTACCAGCTGGCGAGTCCGACGATGTGCAGGTGAAATACGGACCGACTGTATCCAGCAAGTGGCTCTCAAACTGGACTCCCTTTTCACAGGCAAACCTGTGACAAACAGCCCAAAATTAATTAATATTTTTACGCAAATGAATTGTAGCCTAATTGATATCTGCATAATTTGATTGAATTAATGTTTAACGTCGCAGCGGGAATATCTCACCCATAGACGACAACTGCATAAACATCAACCACAACACCTTGAAAATGTCATGTATATCAGGACATACAATGAGAAATTATGGAGTTTAACTGCAGGAATCTTTCATTCATAACGTGACAAGATTATAAATTGATAAAATTCTAACACTGATCACCAGTGTGCTCTCGACCGTTGACAATTATTACATGATCACCAGTAGACTGACCTGGCATAGAGGATGCGACAGAGGAGGGCGCCACTGTGCGCCTCGTGTGGGCGAGGACTGCCGCACATGTGCAGTGCTGTTTGCAACAGGTGTCCGGCCACGTCATGCAGACTATGGGACGAGGCCTGGGGCGGTGTCATAGGAAAGAATCGCAGCAGTAGCTCACAGCTCAGATCCTGTACCTGTGGAAACGTGTCAATGATGCCATCATTCTGTTTACAATCAAGCAAATTATTGTTTTACGTCACAGCAGGAATCTTTCACCCATACATGACAAAGCAGCGACAAAGTTGATATTGTGCTATAGTGAAGACGGAGACAACGGGAGAGCTACCCACCTCACTGACGCCATCTATCACACAGCCCAAGATGGCCACGGTTGTGTCCCAGGTGAAGAAGTTGCACAGTCCCATTCTGTGAGCATACTCCAGAACTGCCACATACTTCTCTGTAAACACACAAAGGCCACAGACATTACTTATAACTTATCCTCATGTTAAAACTACATAACATACACGTACATGCAGATTATGATTGCAACAAGTACTAAATAAATTTCACGCAACATATGCACAAAACTAGGGTACATTGGTTGATTCAGTCCAAAATTCAGAACTTCCAGTCGCAATATTCACAAAGATCTCTCCTCCACTATGAGGCCATAGCAATCTCAAAAGTTCACGAGGTCGCTAGAGCGCACTGTGGTCTTGTAGTAGGTACGAGAGCTTCATAAAACGATACAATGCTCGCATTAATATAGTGATTTACATTATACACCAACCATCAGCCTGGCTTCGTTTGTGTGCGCCAGACTGGCCGACGTAGACTAGCGCGTCGTACATGACATTCAGGATGTCCAGCGACGTCTTCCTTCTCTGAAAACTGGCACCAGGGAACAGATTCTGTGTCAAGGTCACGTGTAGCCAGTCCAGGAACTTCAGGGATAGATCTGAAAAAAATAGGACATCAAGTCTGCAACACTCGTTTCCAAACAAAATGAATCGATCAATTGACCGTAATTTTTATTATAATTTAATAACTGCAAGGACAGATGAGAAAGGCATGAAACTGGTAAAAGAAATTGATGAATAAAACAAAGAATATTCAGGATTCAATGTAGATATATTTCACGAAAGTGTAACCTGGGACTATATTTTTATTGGGTATCCGTTTACATTAAAATACATCCTTAAAACTAACAGACAATTGTGATTTCTGCGGGGAAAAAAAATGGGGTCTGGGTGCTGTCGTGGCCAAATAAATCAGCAGATTTCAGCGGATAAACTGACATGTCGGAACCAACCTAGAGAATCCTTCACTTTCTTCTTGATTGCTGCCAGACATCCATCACGTAGACGCATCATCAGTTTACACATACTGGAGGCAAACAGTTGACGGAATGCGGCGGAATCCACACACAGACACAGAGGGACGGCAGTCTGAAGAAGTCTGGACTCGGTCAAGTTCAGTAACTCTGCAACGACAACAACCACCAGTAAGTAAAGTGGAGCACTAACTGTAAGCGAAAATGTTGTGAGTTTTATATGGACACTTTATCAGACATTCTTCATAGGAAGCAGGATCTATTAATACATCTAGTAGTATTTCTGAATGGCTGACTTCCCATGCATTCAAATGGATGAAAACCATGTGTTCAGTACCTGCTTTCTTCACAGTTCCACACAGGAAAGCAAGCACCTGTCCTCGGACATCTTCGTCTGATGAATACAAGGCCTCAGTCAGCATAGGGACATCCTGGCAACATAATGCAACAACAACAGTATTAACAGGGCAACATAATGCAACAATAATGTATCAGGTATGGCAACAGACAATTGTGATTTCAGCTAAAAACAAACTGGGCTGCAGGCCCCAGGCCACTCCAGGGCAAATAAATGAACCCCTGTACACATAAATCGGCCATGGATCAGTGGGAAATTGCCATGTCCAATATAATATATATTAATAATTAATAATGTGCTAAAGCCATGCTTTGAAGGGCTGCTCATACCGTAGGTATTATTTCCTCTAATACTAATTTGCATGTGAATGCCACTTTATTTAGAATTACACCAAAATGTTCTTGTTAGCTCGCTACCCTGAAACATCATGTTAGCAGTGGGCAATCTCTCACAGGCCATCAACTTACAAAGGCGTCCTCATCCAGGCCTACGGTACTTCTCACGACACGGACTACGACCGCCCAGACGTGCATCAGTCTGTGTCGCCTGGTGGGGCAGCGAGTCTCAGACATCAGACGTTGCACGTAGTCTGGGAGAAACACGGCCGACTGTGGCAATACGTTCAGTGTCACAGGGACCCAGTACTCACTCAGCTTCCTGCACAGCATCCTGGGAAGAAATAAATGTAAACAAATCGTAAGAAGTTTG
This sequence comes from Lepetodrilus galriftensis, assembly GCA_032361785.1. Classification (NCBI taxonomy): domain Eukaryota; kingdom Metazoa; phylum Mollusca; class Gastropoda; order Lepetellida; family Lepetodrilidae; genus Lepetodrilus; species Lepetodrilus galriftensis. Next base: position 2,390 of record JAUTBZ010159889.1, on the reverse strand, counting down.
AACAAGCAGGATATATATTATGAATATATCATGTCTAAAAAAGAAAAAAATAGACACTGTGTCATGCCAAGTTCTTAACGTTCAGCGACTCATTCAATATAAAATTAATTACGTCCCAGTTTAATCGAGTGAATTTACATCACAGCGGGAATCGTTCACCCACACGCGATGCAAACATCAACGAGTTCCGCAAATGTCTATCCACTAAAAGACTTTCAGATTGATTGTTCTGAGGCTAACCAAGAACAAATCAGCATGCTATAACAAAGAAGACCATTGGTCCTCCAGAACAGGTGGGCGGACTTACGGCTCGTCACTCAACAGGCCGGCCAATAGCAGGTCCAGCCAGTGTTCCTTCCACACAGACAGCTGCTCGTCTTTGGGGTGCCTGCTGATAACAAACAGCCAAGGGATTGTACAAATATATTACAAAACAGCTGGAAATAAACAATAATAATAATATATTTATAAAGTGCCTAATCTCCAATAGCAAATAAATAAAGATTGCAAAAATAAAAATAAAATAAAAATTACAAAAAGAAAATGAATTTTCTTTTGTGAATTATGAGAAAATTGAAAGAAGTGATCGTGTTTGTAATTTTAGGGTCAGGCATTTATTTTTATTTACGGGAATTAATTCTGTCCCCGAGTTTACGAAACTTTTCTGAGTACGATTTCATACTCAACTTAGAATTTTGTTCATAAAACCTCATGTTTTTCAGCATAGCACACGAGTTGAGCACAAAAACGTACTCAGAAATTGTCCGTAATCTCGGGGCCAGGTCTTCAAACTATTAGAGGGTTTTAATTATTACGGTAAAGCCCGTCAAGGAGTTCCTGTATACCTGATGAGTGACAGACAGCACTTGTACACATCAGAGGACAAAGGAGCAAGGTCGTTGGATCCCATGCACTTCATGAGCTGGTGTTTCCAGCAGTCACTGCTCAATACCTACAACATCAGATTGAGTTGGACATCAGTCACGTCACATCACGTCTCCAGAGCTTAGGATTTTCATTAAATATAAATATAATTAAAATTATCCAATGCTATATATCGCCATTTCGGGCTCACGGAAAGCGGGTTGCCAGAAATGACCACCCAGACGAGACTTGCAGTCCCCTATACCTATAAACATTCAACACTGACGTACCCACAATTACCTCGTCGACGTCGGCGTACGGCAACAGGTGCACCAACAGCTTGTACTTCGCCTTCACGAACCACGGAATTCCCAGCAGCCTCTGCAGCAGGTCCTGGAACAGCGCAAGATTGTCCGTGCAGCCCTGGTCTCTCTCCGCCCGCCAGACTGCCAGGACGTCACCGAACATCGCCCAGGTGTTCTCCGCCACGCCACCCACCGGAGAGTCCCAGTGGAGGAACACCAGCTGCAACGTCCGCTCCAGGTACGGCGACCGCTTCGACGTCAGGCTCACGGTCTCGCCATCCATGGACGTCAGGGGAAGACACTTCCGGACGCGTGAAAACCACAGAGACAGCACTTGGAAGGAGTAGCTCTGGTTTCTGGTCCGATTGTCGCAGTACCGCAGAAGAATGGGGAAAAGTGCAATGAGCAACATTTTATCTCCCTTTGCAAAATCAGCAGACTTCAGCGTCGGTCCGTTGATATTGCTCGCGTTAGATTTGTCAGTTTTCGAGGAGTTCAGCGAGTCTCTACCACAGCATACTATCACAGCTCTGATGAAGCCTAATTGAGCCAGGGTGTCCGTGTCGTCAGATTCGTGGTCTGACCGCGGAACATTCAATTCCAGTCCTCCTACATGGCCTTGACCTCCGTGCCCGACGAGGACCTCATGGATACTCCAGAACGAGGCAGTCTTATCCACAACATGGTTCAGTAATATTGCAAACACAGTTCCGCCAAATAGATAGACATCAGTTTCATGACCCTAAAAGGAAATGTGGAGATCGTACAGAGATATGGACACAGTAGCTAGGAAAGTAATGTTTCATAATTTGTTCTTTAATGCGTTACATTTTTTCTTTACAAATTTCCTGTGGGATATCTTTATATTATTATTTTTCTTTTTTCTTCCCTTCTTATTATATTTCAGAGGATATTATTATTATTATTACATTTCATTGTTATATTATCATTATTATTAAATCTTTATACAATTATTATTATTATTATATTTCAGAGGACCTCACAAGAAAAATACTATTGCAGTGCATTACCAAAAAAATATTTGAAACATGAAACAAAATACGCAAGTTGCGAACGTTGGCGTGTGTGTGTTTTGGAGTAAGTATGAAATAGAAATGTTGATACTTACTTTCTGCAATAGTATAGTGAGAAGATTGTTGAAGAGTTGTTTCAGGTGCCCTGTAACTTCACCTAGAGATTCCAGACCGACACCTGGACACA
>JAUTBZ010159888.1:0-25131 GCA_032361785.1 Lepetodrilus galriftensis | reverse complement strand
GGTTTTTTCAGAGGCATTAAGTAGACTTTTATAGATATAGATTGCTTCATAATTATTGTGTTTAATAGCCTCTATCAGGGTTAAATTCTCTCTGGCATCCTCTAAGGTATAGTAGTTTTCAACACTGTCCAAGCCATCACGTCCTATAGCAAAGATATTTTTATTAATATCAATATCTCCCACAATCTTATCCATATCAAATACCACATGTTCTCCAAAAACATTATCACAATATCGTTTTAAATCAAGTCGGTTTTTAAACCTATCAATTCTTTTAAAGCCAGGGATATTTGGAGCAGATTCACAAGGACTTTTTAGATTTATATGCTCTACTAGGGAGCAGACATTAACGGAGATATTTAAATTTCCTAAAGAGGGTGGGTCATAGCTATAACACATACCACCCAACTCACCTAAAACCCCCAGTTGACTACTCATCTCCTCTTCTACTTCAGCAGCATAATCTTCTATACTGCCACCCTCAATACCTAAATATTTAGCAACATCACCCCATGATATATTAATCTCAAATGCAGAGAGAGAGGAGAAGAGAAGTAAGGTAAAGAAGAGAACTATTTTAAATCGCTTCATCGCTGAACACACTTTCCCAAGAGAGTAAACATTATTCTATTCTCCCCTTGGCTCTTAAAATTTTTTGATACTCTTCATAGGAGACAAATCTCCCTTGCATCCGATGAATATCATAAAGTGATTTTGTTTGTAAAATACCATCTTCTGGAATCACCATTTTCTGAACGCACCCTGTTAAGGACAAGAGCAGAGCAGTTAGGACAAAAGCCATTCGTTTTCTATTTTTATTCATATTTTTCCTTCACATTATCAGATAGACTCAATTGATTACTTTTATAGAGGTATCCACCCATTAACCCAGCCACTATAAACAGCAAGATGAAAAATCTTCCTAAGAAAGATTTTGTAAAAAACTTCCTCTCTTTTCTCTTTTTTTCTGGAGGCTTTCGCTCATCAATTTCAACAATAACCCTCCTTACTACCTCAGAAAAATCAACCTCTGAGAGGGCGTTATAGCGTCTATATGACTTCATTTGACTCACAAGTTCTATAATCTCTTCATCCACTCCTCTCTTCTCTCTATTTTGTGCTTCTAACCTATCAACCTTCCCTTTAAGAGCAATGTAGTAGATGGTTACATCTTTAATTTTTCGACTCAACTCCAAAGAGGCATTATTGAGTGTTCGGAGATACTCATCTCTCTCCTCTTCACTCATAAGCGTAGATGGCTCCATCTTTGTTCTCTCATCAATCAATGTTTGAACTTCAGAGACCACCTCTTCAGCTCTCTCTACCAAGGCTTTTTTAGGCTCTCTCTTTTTTTCTTGCTTCTCTACACGGAGTTGATAGGTCATCTGGTCAAGAATATCTCTATCACACAGAGCATTATCTTCAGCAATAATCTGATTATCAATCTCTCTCTGTAAAGCCTCTACATCCACATTTGATGAGTTAGAAAAGTTAAAAGCTCTATCATTTTTCTTACTCATCGTCTCTGCCTCTGTACCACTCGATGAAGATGTGTCTCTTTAATACTGTCCCTACGGTTCTCTCCATTTTGAGGTCTCGTTCTCTCTTCAGCTAAAGGATTAGCCTCTTTAAAAACCTCACCCACCAGAGCTTCAAAAAGATTTAAAACCACTTTTTTATCCGATGAGGTCTCCATCTTCTCCACCTCAATTACACTCTCTTTGAGTATCTCTTCCCCACTCAACTGAGGGTCAAGCAATCTTGATTGAAAATTATCTATAACCTTTTGATACTGAGGAGAAGAGAGGGCTAAGGCATCCAACTTATCATAGAGCATACGAATCTGAATAAACTGTTCAATATCTCGATTTAAATCCTCCTCAACTTCATGCAGATTAAATTTTTCAACATAGGCTTTTTTAATACGACCCACTTCAGCCTCTATCTCCTTCACCAAAGGTACCTTCTCTTCAATAGCTCTCTGTGTCTTCTCAATTGACCGTTGAAGGTTATACTGTTTATACGCATGGGAGATAAAGATTCCTATCTCTGCCAACATCTCAAAAATAGAGCTATTCATCTCACCAGAGTAACGAAGATGATTATCTTTTCTATTCAACGTATAGAGGGCATCATGCTTCTCTCTAAGACGCTTCTGTAACAGCTCTAAATTTTCTTCTAAATCTTTTGTCATAGTAAATATCTCCTCTACATCATGTTAATAGGTGAAACCACCAGTTTTCAACCATATCGTGTATACTATTGGGCATTCTCAATGAAACATCAATAACATCCAAATAGAAATAATAGAGAGCCGTACTTGCAATAGAGAAGATAACAGCGTTAAAAGATTGCTCCACCACCCTACTTCCTTGCTTATATTGGCTACTCCCTTGACTTGTACGAAAGAGAGCAATAATCAAAGCAGAGATAGGAATTAAAATCATAGAGAGTGAAAAAAAAGTTTCAAAAGGCACACGAATTAACCCTTGATAGGCATAAAGTCCTGCTGTTGCTTCATCATCTGACAACATCCCTGCTTTCCAATTGGGGTTCCACCAATGCTCAAAAGCATGATTTGCTCCCTCTAATTTATAAATATCTTTTTTAACAATAATGTCCCACAACTTTACAAACCACATAAAAAAAAGAGAGATTAAAATTTGGGTAAGATAGATTTTAAAAATTCCTCGATAATAAGAGTAGTTATTTCTACTATCCGTTAAAGAGAGGGCTTTTGAGAGTTCTGACAAAAGAGAGAAAAAGAAGGGCATCACAGAGATTAAAATAGCAATTGTCCCAAAAATATTGGCGATTAAAAGCTCTGTAACGGTAGGCATCACTTCACCTTAACCGATGGAATCGAAATTTTGAGGTGATAAAAGTGCAACCCAAGCTTATTAATTCCCTTGAACTGTTTATCTTTTTTTGTGCGTAAACGTATATTAAAAAAACCCTTAGCCTTTACCTCATAAAAGCTATCATGGGTACTAAAAACACTTTTACCTTTCGCATAACCCATCCAATTTTGGGTCGATACATGAAAACGAACTTTTATCTTAAAATTACTACCATCAGGCACATAAGATTTTACTTCACTCTTATAGATGGTTGCAAAGTGTGGAAGTTTATTCGCCTGTATCATCTGTTTCAACTTTTCAAGATAACCTCTGAAGTAGCCCACACCCTCTTGAGACAAATCCAAAACACTCTTCTCTATCAAATCCCCTTCATTATTCTTAACCTTCATGGTGATACCTTTTGCCTTAACATCATCCACCACCAAATATTCAGTAAAATCATGAAGCTTCTCCACATTATCAAGAAGTTTCGTAGGGGTCTCAAATTTTGAGACAGTAAAACCATTGGTTAACTCAGCTCGTGCCACCACCAAATGACGCAAAGCACGAACAACCAATGCCTCTTCATTATCTGCAAAGAGGGCTTTACGCTCAATATCCAATACCACTCCATTATCCGTTAAGCCAATAACACTGGTCATACTCTGCTCTTGCAGAGCAATGTTTTTTGCCATCTCATCCTTTAAAGAGCGTAAGGAAATCACCTGCCAGAGAAGAATAAGCAAAAATACAACAGCAAAAAAAATCCAATTTTTAACAAGAGACCTCTCTGCTCTATACAGCACATCATCTTTAAACATCACGATTCCTATTGGCTACAAATCTGTGTCTCTTTACAGAAGAGATCTTTTTCCATTTGAGAGAGAAACTCACAAGAGTAAGAGGAGCTACCCTCTTGACAGTTCAATGAAAATTTCTCTATAGCATCTTTTGATTTATAGGTTTTTCGTAAAGGCAACATCACCCTTTTATTCTCTGCATCATTCTGAATAACCCTCTTGTTGGAGACCCTACGCTCTTTAGGTAATGTCATGGTTCTTTGAATCATAGATGGAGAAAAACTCTGTGGCATACCATCGTTTGAATGAGGTTTTGAAAAGGAGTATCTCTCCTGTTTTTGACCACGAAATCCCTCTTCATCAATAGGAATCTTATCTCTATTTTTATTGTAATAATGAAAAATATCATCCACGGTCATGTTGCTCTTAATTTCACAACCCAAACTCTTCAGGTTAATACTCCCATTAGATTGAAGAGCAATCAATTTAGGATAGGTAACAAACTTATTTTTTATGGCATATTTTCCTGCCTCATAAGAGCGAATATCAGCCCCATACTTCTTAACAATGGCTAAGGCTCTTTGATACCCTCGCTCTTCCCATTTCATCTTCTCTTTTTCAATAGCAGCAGCATAGCCTCTTTGAAACTCATTCTGTTGAACATAACTTTGGCTCTGCTCTGCATACGGTACAGGGTTTATATCTCGATTACTACAACCATTTGTAAGTAATAGTATTGATAGTGATAGGATTGCAATATTTAATCTCATTTTATTCTCCCATTTTGAGTCTCATTTCGTTGAGACTTATTTTGATTTACCATAAGAGGGGTCACAAAGAAATTGATAAGACTGCCCTTCTCTATTCGATAGAGATAGGGAAAGTCCCCCTCCATATTTGAAGCGATACGCCCAATACCATCAAACACTCCACCTACCAAACCTGCAATGGTATACTCTTTAACACTTGGTTCTTTCGTTCTAGTACTCTGGGTAACCACAGGATTTACTCCTCCTGAAACCAGCACCTCTTGTTGTCGATTGGCTGCTGCTCTCTCATCCAAATAACGATTGGCTGAACGGCTTATTCCCAATCCTACACCTTGTGCCAAATAGCTTATACTCTTTTTTACTTCTTGGGTATTAACATAGGTAGCAATGTTGGAGGTTGTATCTGCAAAATTAGTAATATAACTACGCTCTCTATCAATAGGAATAACTTCCCCTTGACTGTTAACATAATATTTAGGAACAGCCACCAAAGAGTACGATTGATTACTAGGAACCAAATGAAGAATTAAATCAATAAAACTATTTTCTCCTTGTACTTTACAGGTCAATTTTACTTGTCTTGGCTCAACAGCAACATCTACCCTAAAAGGAACAATACAGTCTCCTTTTAAAGCTTGAAGCACCCTTTGATTAAGTCTCTCTTTGGCACGATTATTCATCTCATAAGCATCAATCTCTTGTTGATTACTCTCTAAAATTTTAGGGCTAACAAAGAGACCAGAACCATCTCCACCCTCAATAGCAAATCTGTTTTTATTCTTTTTGCTTTGATAGAGACGACTGTATATTTTCTCTCTATCCCAATTTTTTTGATACCAAACTTTCTTTTTAACACTCTCAGCCTCTTTACCCATACTGACCACATTTCCAGAGGGGAGAATATCCACCACATTCTTATCGCTATTGGCTGCTCCATTCATAATATTCGTAGCAATACCTACCGTCTCCTCGCCAGAGAGGATTAAAGGGAGTAGAGAGAAAATGGCTACTGAAAGAATACCTTTCATCTTAATATCCTCTCTTCATTTGAGCAGTAAAAGGATTTTGGATATTTTTAGAACTTTCAACAGATGATTGAAAAGAGATTTCATCTCTCCCTTTAACCCTTCTAATTTTATTCAACTCCTCAACCAATGCCATCTCAAACCTCTCATCCATTACCCTCTCCATAGAAGTTGATTCAAGATGTGTTGAGCAGTTGGTAAAGCATAAAGTCACCATTAGTAAATAACCTTTTTTATACATCATTTTCTCCTAATACCGAGTCACATCAGCCAACTCAATAAAACGATTCTTCTTATATTTCACATAAAAAATACCCTCTATTTTTTGAGTTTTTTGATAGGAGTATTTAGAACCCCTATCAATAAATCCTACTGAGACAAGCTTATTCTCTTTGTTATATTTAAACATCTCTGCCTTACTCTCATTAACGGTGAAATAGCGTTTTTTCTTTTTAGCAATTTTCACCTTTTTTTTCATGGGCTTTTTCTTTTTAGATTTAGAATAAACTTTTTTCTTTTTTTTAACAACATGCGTATCAGAAGAGAACGCTACATCAGAAGAAAAAGATTCTGCTGCATAAGAGCCATTATCATAAGACGTATTAGAGACATAGGGATAGCTTCCATCAACAATAAAGACTTTACCTTGAACCTCTTTTTCCATACTTTCTCGCATTTTGTCAAAAATTTCACTATAAATAAACTTACCTCTTTTATAGATTTGATTAGGGTTATTGGGTTTAACCACCACCTTTTTTTGACCACCCATATACTTCTTATTTAAAATTTCATTGGCTAAATATTCAGCATCAGCTTCTCTATCAAATGATTTAAATACCAGTTTTTCATACTCAATAGAGACAGGAACCAAACCCTCCTCATAAGCATAATTCTTATAAATAAGTATGCTCTCCCTAGAGAGAGAAGCAATACTCATTAAGACCATATATTTTTTAAATTTAAGGGTATCATTATGCTTACCATAGAGTTGAAACTCTCGCTCTATACAATTAATTCCATGATGAAATCCATTCTCATAGATCCGTGTTTCACCTCTATCACCCTCATTGTTATCTGAACTGTAACCTGTATAATCAGAGGCAAACAGCCCATTGCTTTGAAAAAGTGATAAGAGTATTAAGCCTGTAACCATCTGTTTTCTTATCATAAAGAAAACCTCCTTGAGTAATTTTCTTTGATATTAAAAATTTTGACATTTCCATTGGGGTAAATTTTTCGTATAATAAAATTATCACCAAGAGAGTCATGCTCTTTATAACTTCTCTCTCCTACAATAATTTCATCTTCTACCCTTTTTATTTTAAGCGTTACAATCGCCTCTTCCAACTCTTTGAAACTTACCATTTCATTCAACTCTTCATCTGGCTCTTTCTCACTCTTCACACTTTCATTTTGACGCTCTTCATGAGGCAAACTACTATAATCTATCTTCTCTATCTCCTCACTATTATTGTAATCAAGCTCATTCTTCTCTTTAGAAAGCATCAACGTCTCTACAGAAGAAGGGGCTTTAATCAACATAGGTTTTTCAAGATTTTTAGGTATTTCAAGTTGAGAGGGAGCAGGAATTTTTTGAGAAAGAGCAAGTACTTCAACATAACTATTATTTATTTCTTCTGGCTCTTGTAGAGGTAAGCTCTGTTTTATATTGGATATTTCTCTATTTTTATACTGTTTATAAAGTTTCAATCCTCCAATAATCAAAGCTCCTATAAGCACCAAAGCAAGAAACATTATTATTAAGATTTTCATTAATGATTGAGGTTTTTTCTCCTCTTTAACAATCTCTATTTCTGTATCACTGTTATCATTCATGGAGAGACTCCTTTAGTTTACTTTCATTAAATAATTACCATCATCAATACGCAATGTACCATTCACTCTATCTTCAATAAAGGTATAACTGTTACGCCCTATTCTAATCATGGAGTTATCGGTTGGATATTTATTATAGGCTTTAAAGTAGAGTGTTAAAACCTCTTCAATTTTCAAAATATCACTCTTGATATATTGTACTTCTCGCTCCAGTATCGTTCCTGTATTATTTTGAATCTTGGAGATAAGAATGGTCATCGTTTTAGGCTGATTCTCATCAATATAACTAATGACAAGTGACGTTTTCAAAAGCTCATCAGAGGGAATCAAATCAACCCTATTAAATTGATAAATAGGCTTAACCGTAGGAGGATAACAGTAGGCATTGGTAATATTTACATGTTTAGGAAGCATCACTACAAGAGGATATTGAGTGTGCATTACCAAATGGTCCATATTCATTATATTTTTTACTTTTACGGTAGTAGAAACTCTATTTAAATTGAGTTCTTTAAACTCTTCTTGAATATGACGGTTCTTCTCAATAACCTCTCGTATGGTATGCTCTTTATGAGAGAGGTCCAAATACTCTTGAATCGGCTTATACGTTTCATAGTTTTTATTCTCACGCTCTTGTGAGTAGGAGTCAGGGTCATAATTTTCATGATTATTTTGAGCCTCTAAAGAGAGTAGTGTTAATCCCAATACAATCATATAAGAAATAATAATTCTATTCAATTTTGTTCCTTTTTATTTTTATATATTACACTTGATGAACCCACAAAGAGTTTAAAAAAGTGCATTTTTTAAAAATAATAGTATGTTTTTATATAAAATATATAATTATTTGTAACTATTTGAGACATTATAAAAGATGGAAATTCTATATAAATGAAGAAAATTTGAGATTTTTTTTAAAAATTAGATGAAAAAATAGTGATAAAGAGAGGGAATAAGAAGAAAGGAGGAAGAAAAATTAACCCCTCTCTTGTAAAACTTTATTTTCTAATAGAGAAGAGAGTTTAACCGTTAACTCCCTTTTGGTCGCTTCAATATTTTGTGCCAATATTTTTTTTGCTTCAGGAGAAAGGAATCTGGCAATTGGTAAAGTACTCACTCCCTTTTCACCCTTTACCTCTTCCTCTTTTTCAGTTAAAAATCCAAGCTCTTTCAACTCCTTATAGGCATTAACGGTAGCCACCAACGCCTCATATAGATGTCCATCAAAGCTTTTATCTCCATTCTCTTGTTGCTCTTCTAATTTATCAATATGTTCATCCAAGTAACTACGATTTACCACACCTGTATAGAGTACTGAACTTCGTCCATATATCATTAATGTTTGATCATTAGGGTTATTATAGTACGCTTCTTTTTTAGTTTCTCGTAACTCATTGTACGTTACTTTATTAACGATACGCTCATAAATTTCATTAACATCTTGTTTATTTTTAGAATCAGATATTATCCATACTTTTAACTCCTCACTCCATGAAGCAGATAACTCATATTTCAAAAAATTCTCTATAGATACAAGAGAACTTCCTCTTATATATATATCATGACTATTTGGATTCCTATTAACATCAATTTTAGATTGTTGTTGACCATATTTACTACTCTTCATACTTTGTTCTTTTTTTTTCTTTTGTTCAGAGATAAGAAATTTTCTAGCATTATCAAGGGTCATACTTTTTATAAGTTCTTTACTAAATGTTAAATTGTTACTATGGGAAACTGAAAATAGACTTTTCAATAGACCACTTGCTCTTTGAGATAAGTTGCTCTCTTTTATCTCTGTATAGACACTATCTATATCTCTATTTTTTAAATATAGAGTATTTATTCTCTCTAGTGCATCAATAAAATTACTATCCTCTATCTTTAATTGCTCTCTCATAGCTGCTCAACTCTCTTAATTTCTATAATTTATTATATCTAATGTAGAAATAACACCCTATTAATTTTGAAAAGTAATTTTTTATGAATTTAAAAGTGATACTCTACCCCACCTCTAACAGCATTAAGTTAAGCAAAAATAGACCGAACCATCTCTAAACAGGTCTATTATACTTAGACGAACCATTATCTATCTCCCTACCAACACTCTCTTGAATATCTATACCACCCTCTCTAAATCCCAACATTTTGATAAACATCTCAGCCCCATTAAATACAATATAAAAAACACCCAATGTTGCAAATATTTGGACCAATAACTTCGCAACACTTCCAATAAAAGTAATCCCTAAAAGAGAAATAGAATCAAAGAAATCAGCAGATAAAGCTTTCCCTGAAAACCACTCATCCTCAAACTTATCAATATTTAGAACTTGTTGAAACATATCAAAATTCACACTAATAATTGCTGTATTAATCCCCTCAAAAAGTTTAATGGCTAACATGGCTAACGCAATAGAGAGAACAATCATTAATGGCTTCAGGCTCAATGCTAAAAATCTACCCAACAAGGATATTATGTACTGTTGTTGATTTGATGCAAAAGCATAAACCACAATAAAGGGAGCCACCAAATAAAATACTTCTACCGAAATATAATAGAAAACTATCACTAAGATACTTGCTGAAGTCATTGCCAAGATAGGAGCATACTTTATCATGGTCATCATAATCATAATGGTTATAACCAAACTGAAAGTAGAAGAGACCATACCTCCATCATTATCTTTTATTAACGAGTAAATAGACTCTCTTAAAGATGAAGCACCTGAGAGCATCATATAGACCGACCTATCAGAAATCCATTCAAGGGTACTATCAATAACAAGACTATTATCTCCAATTTTACTCTCTTCTCTATTGGCACTACTCTTTTTACTCTCCTCCGTACTAAATGCCTCTATTCCATCTAAAAAGATATTAGAAGTCCCTATTAATGGAGCAGCGATAAAACCATTGTCTGCTGTATTTTTATAAATATACTCTGCTACTAAATTAATTCGCTCTTCTATCCCTCCTGATGTAACGGCAGCATCAAACTCATTAATTTTATCTGTTGCCTTGGCTATCTTAGTATTTAGAATTTGATGTTCACGCTTTAAATGATAACAGGCATTTATAGTTGGTATATTTTTAACTTCATAATTGGTTTTTCTCTCCATCCCTTTATATTGGGGTTTAAAGTAGTCATAATCATAAATATTTGTATCTGGGGTAAAGTGTTGCTCATTTCCAATATGATAATTTTTCATGATTTTAGATGTGTCATAATACTCAAAACATTTATCTTTTAATATCGTATAAATTTCTTTTCTTCTTTTACTATCTATATTTATCTCATACTCTAACTTCTTGGAGTTATCTCGACCAATAATCCCTGCATCTTTTATTTTAAAAGAGACATAGGCTTTTGCCATTGCTCTGGTTGCTTCATCAGCCCAATCAATTCCTTTATAAAGGAGAAACCTACTGCTATTTTGAAACTGACTTTGGTCAATATTTTTATCAGCATCAATTTTATACGTGGTCTGTCCAATATAAAAAAAGAAAAAGATAATAATACCAAGAAAGAGCCTCTCTGCAATATCATCTTGATGTTGATGCTCATGAACTTTTTTAGTAATCAATCTTTGCACACCAAAGAAAATAGTAAAGGGCAATACAACCAAGAGCATCCAGAAAGTGACATCATTATAAGTCTCATTAAGTTCAGCAAAAAAGTCCATAATGAAGACCATTAAATTGTTTAACATCTTTTTTGCTGAAGAGGCTAACTCTTGAGTCTCCCACCCCTCTACCCTACTTTTATCTTTCATCTCTTTTTCATCAGAAGAGAAAAAGTTCTTGACACTGTTAAACAATTTTTCCCACCACTCTTCAGGTTTAAGGCTTAATGCTGTTGATGAGTTTGCATAGATGGTAAAGCCTGACATCATCACAATATCATTGCTGTTGATACTCTGTTTTAAATCAATTTTCTCTCCATCCATCGTTATACCTGCAAGGAGGTACTTTGAGCCTGTTAAGAACTCATCTCCTCCTGTATTAACATAGTTTTTAAAATACTTATCTTGAATCGATTTATGTGAAGAGGAGGTTACAATATTATGACCAACACTGTCCCATTTTGTGGATAAACGATTATCTATGGTTACTCTATCTGTATTATTAATACTGTTATAATAATCCTTTGCTGAGTGATTAATATTATAAATCAAAATTGGTTTAGCTGTGGCACTGGCAATACCACTATTTTTATCAATCTCATATACTTTACAGTAGGTCTTACCCTCAGTAAAATCATACCTCACAACCCTAGCAATATAAGAGGGTCTCATTACAGGACACTCCATTGCAATATCTGCTTTGGTATAAGTATGTTGGGTATCGGCAATATATTTATCTATAGAATCCCCAACACTCTCTCCTTTTATCTCAAGAGCACTCAATAGAGAAGTAAGGGAGATAAAAAGTACCATCTGTATTAAGTATTTAAACATTAGTATCCTTTTTACTCTCTACTATTTTAAAAAAATAACCACCAAAAGAGTAATTGAATCCTGCATTAAACCCTGTTGGAACCTTTAAAATATGTTTTTGAGTGAAGGGTACTCGAAGAAGAGGTCTTTTCTTAAATTTAGAGATGGTAACATGTCCAGATTCAACAATCTCATCCAAGTAAAAATAATCTTTATATCCCTGTGTAACGTAGTCATACACAACAAAAATGATGATATATAATTTTAAAAACCATGAGACTATAATATTCATGGTTCTCCCAGAGGTATCAAATTTAAAAAGTGCAATATAGAATCCAATTAAAGTTATTGCCAATAAAAATTTAATCATAAAAACACTGTGTTGATAAGCTAAATAGGCAATCCCCATATAGATTACTACCATACAAGCAATCCATAGTTCAACCATTGATTGAGGTAGTTTCATAAAGAGAAGAGACATCAAAATAAAAGGAAAATATTTGATTAAAATAATTTGAAAAGAGGAGGCTTTAGAAAATTTTGTCTTTTTATGCTCTGTCTCCAACACCTCTTCACTTTTATCTATAGAGGCAACCGTTGTGTAGTTCCAATAGAACCAATAGGGATACCTATTGACCAATATTTTTTGATTAAATTTATCTTTTTGCATCTATTCCATCCTTATTTTCCAAGGAAATGTATATTTTAAAAATTCCTTATTATTTAAACCATCCACATTGAGATTGGAGAGCGTAGCCAATGCACTATCATCTATATGACTATTGGTATTTTCAATAGAAAAATCCTCACCATCATAAGTAACAGGGTCACTATCCAACATAGGACTACCCACTTTTTTATACATAAGAATATGATATAAAATCTTCTTACCATAGATTAAATTTGGGTCACCAACCACCCTTCCTTTTTCTCGATTATAAAATCGTTGTGAGCCGTTATAACAAGAGAATGTATTGGCTAATTTCTCACTATTGTTAAAATTCAAACCATATATTTTTATACATTTTTTTAATACTTTCGCTGCAAAATAGACAGCCTTATTCGGGTTAGTTCTCATATCATCTAGTGTCCACCTCTTCCAACTCCATAGCTCTTCTTGATGGATGGTATTGATACGCATTAAACCTATATCTACACTACCATTCCTATTACCATTGTCTCTTAGCTTCTCATTGATACCTGTCTCTTGTGTTGCGATGGCTTTTAAAAAAAGGGGTGTAATACCCCATCGCTTTCCCTCTCTGAGAAAAATTTTGTCATATTTAGTGTAGGAGTTGTTATATGATCTAACTTTATAATAGGATAAGGAAGGAGGCGTTTTCCACCAACTGTCCCAACTTGCAAAAAGGAGGAGAGGAAGAGAGAAAAGTAAAAAAAATTTCACAGCTTATCTTTTAAAAAAATCTTTAAATCAATGGCTTTAGAATCATAAATTCTCTCTATATCAAATAACTCTGCCAAGCGTTCAACCGTTCGTATCCCATCAACATACCAATTATCTATCTTCTCCATAGTATTGGGGATTATCTCATGATCAATAACCTTTGCTTGATATTGATACATGTTTCTTATGGCGACCAATCTTCTACTTTTTTCTAAATCTACGTTCTTACTCATAGAAATAATTCCTTAGCACTATTAGAAATTAATAGTATATATTTTATTGTAAATACCACTTTATTTTTATATTATATTATGTTTTTTTATATTAAAAATAAATTTTATTTGTTATGTTATAGAGTTTATATTTCGCTATGGTTACTCACTGTTTTTAATTCGATTTTTGTCTCATTTAAAAGCTCTTGTAGTTGCATATACTGCTTAGTATAAATCTTCAACTTTTTATCCAACAACAGGTTATTCGCTCTTAATGCATCAATATTTTCAGTAACTTTTTTATTACTCTCTTTTAAATTATTTTTCATAGGGGTTAAGTTGTCATCAATAACATGTTTATCTATCTCTCCAAAAGCAGCACTTAATTCCACAGCACATAAACAAGTAAAAGTATAGGTATTCGTTGCCATTAAAAGTGTCAAAGACCCTAATGATACACCCAGAATAATGTTTCTAAGCAACCTATTGAGCTTGTCCATACGCCTCTATCTCCTCTTTACTCATTGCAGGTTTAAATGAGCTTGAACCATGTTCATTCCATAATACAATTCCATACTCTGGTGTTCGGTGCATCAACTCAATGGTCTTCTCATCCATCTTAGCAACCATTGTAATCTCATCAATCAGCATATTTCGTTTATTCTTCCCTGGAAAGAGAAGAAACTTATTCTCAACCTGTGTAAAAATATGGGCAGGGACATGAGAAATTAATTGTGTTGTAAATCCAACTTTTATCCGATATGACCTCGCTTCATTAATAAATTTTGCTATAAAATCCTCAAAAGATTCTTGTGAAAGAACATTTTTTGCCTCTTCAAAGATATAGGTTATATAAGGACGTTCAATCCCATTATCTAATAAATCAAGCTGTGTTAACTTATCCATTCTATATAATTTTAAGAAGAGAGATAAAAATATGGGTACATACTCATCTAAATCTTTAATGGGGTCAAAATCAATATGTAAAAAATTTGCATTAGCATAATTTATCTTATCCAAGCCAGAGAAGATACCAATAGAGAGAATGGTTTTTATTTTACTCTCAAGAGAGAGAGCAATATTTTGAATATTCTCATTACTCCCCTCTTTTGAGACAATACCAATATTTTTATAGACCGTTTCAAGGGTTGGTACTTTTAAAAACTCATACCCTTCATGGGTAATATTTTCAATATTGGTTAACTCATCATAACCCAATGCTATCAATTCATCATACGTTTCCCTATTGACCTCTTTTAAAGCGATAATATAATCACATTCATAGTTTTGAGAGAGATAAAGTTCAGTAATAATACTTTTCAGTAAAGCCTGTTCTGACGCATCTAACCCTACCTTATCTTTTATCTTATTTTTTGACTCTAAAACAATAGATAGAAGTAAAATATTGAGGGTTAATTCATTTTGGTCAATAGAGACGGAACCATCATCTTTTCTCTTATGGGTAATATTAACAGGATTATAGAGAAACTCATCTAAAGAAGTATTAATGAATTTTACATCTTTAGGAAACTCATTTTTCATGAGCTTTGCCAAAACCATACCTGACTTTTTTATATCAAAGTGTCTCAATTTATTCTCTTTCATTCCCTGAATAGGATCACCTATACGGAAGAGTCTATCTTCTGACATTCCATAGTTAAAAGTCTGTGCCATAATACCATTGGTAAAAGTAGTCTTTCCAGAACCCTTTACTCCCAATATAACAAAATCAGCATTTTTATTGGTACTACTTTGTGTGGTTTGATCAAATCTAAAATTCCAAAAACGTCCATTAATATCTGTACCATAGAAGTTTGCATTAGAGACATCCTCCTTATGAACACAAGAGAAGTAATTATAGAGGAACTCTTTTGTAATAATAGTATCAAAATAACTATCTCTTAAAAGAAGTGGTGTATTTTTTAAATATTTAGCATTTTCAAGTGGAATCTCTTTCTGAGCATAATCAATCCCCAAAGCATTACTAATCTCTGGCACAACATTAATATCCCCTCTCAACATAAAAATACTACTATTTCCTACAGCAAGAAAGACATCATCAGAGTTATAAGCCTTTTGTAAATACTTCAACTCCTCATCATTCCCATCTGTTTTCGCTTGGGATTTTTTTTCAGAGAGAAGATAGTTAATATTCTCTTTATTAAACTCCAATACCGTCCAAACAACCCCATCAAAATCCAAGGAGAAAATATGACTCAAATCAATCGGTTTTTTTCTATTTTTAAATCTATAAGATTGATAAACTTTCATCTTCTTCATATTCATATAGATAGCCTCTTTCACAAAACCATTAAAGGAGTGAGAGATATTATTATAATTTAACTCTTTAGTCATACTAAAGATAGAGTGCAACTCTTTCTTTTTAACATTATAATCATTCCCCAAAAAGAGGTCATATAAGACATTAACAATCTCTTCATCTTCAAGAAAGCAACCATCTACACCTTTAACAATAAGAGTTAAGAGGTCTTGATTATTTGAAAAAATAAGATTACGTTGCATCTGCCCTTTTTTCAGATAAGCTTGATAGATACGTCCATTATCTAAATAGGCAAATGACTCAAAAATACTATCCACCTTTTGAGAACTTAAATAGTTTGCTGTTGTTCCTCCAGAGACCAACTCAATACAGTAGAGTTTGGATTGCTTTTTATTAATACGAATGGCATGAACATCATTAGGTTCAAGAGAGTCTACCATTAAAGTATCATTCAACTGATAGATATAAAATCTATCCAAGAGATGATGAAAAAAAGCGTTTATTCCCATGGCAACTCTTTTTCTATTTTCTTAGCATTTAATTTATCTATTAAACGATTGATTTTAGGCTTCGTTTTAAAGAGATATTGACAACTTGCAGAGGAGTATTTAAAATGTAATCCATAGAGCATGTTATTTTTTAAAAAGAAACAACCAAACCCATCGACATCCACCAATTTATACTCAAATACCAACTTCTCTACTTTTAAAAAGAATGCTAAAACTCTATTCACCAATATTTTTTTAAGTTTTGATTCAAAAGATTTATACTTCTCTTTAATCCTCTCAACCTCCTCTATAAAAATAGGTTTATCATCAAGAAGAAGCAGTTTAACAATCTCTTCTATATCAATAAAATTATTCTCCTGTTTTCTCTCTAACATCAAATTAGTTAAACTCTTTTTTTTCAACTCACTTTGAATATTCTCTTTTAATCTTTTTGCCTGAGAAAATTTTACATAGAGATTCTCATTTTTCCTTTTTGCCAAAGAGAAAGAGCCAAAATTTCGTATCGACACCACTGACCCCTCTTTGACCTCTTCTTTCATCTTCAGCAACATATCTTGATACATCAACAGTTGCTTAGAGAAAAGCTCCTCTTCACTATCTGTTTCTAAGACAGCATATTTATATAAATTCAAATACAACATATCTCCTATATCCATTGCTGTTATTCTATAGACATTTGCCATATTACATCTCCTTAAATTTATTCGATCGAGAATCAGCTATCAACTTTTGAATAGATTGTTGAGCTGTTACTTGTAAAGGATCAACAGAACGAATCTCATCCATTAAAACCTTATCATTAACTTCATGGTAAGCCGTCAACTTTTCAAAAAGATAAGCTATCTCTGATTGTGCATAAACACTTCGTCTCTCTTCAAGATTGTACTTTTTATAATATTGATTTGAGAGTATATACGCTTTCTCTATCATACTATCATCAATATTAACTTTAAATTTAGAGGCATAAAGTCTCATAACGGCTAGAGCCTCCTCTTTACTTGGATAGTTATTAAAAAACTTCTCACTCCATCGACCATGCCTAAAAAATTGAGGAAAATTATAAACCAAATCCTTAACATTATTTGAGGTTGCAAAGAGTACCCCATTAAGGCGATACCCCTCTGGTGTATTTAAATTACTTAATATGGTTAACATCTGTCCTAGCATCGCTTTACTATCAAGCATCTGTTCAATCTCATCCATTAAGAGAATACACTCTATCCCTGTAGTATCAAAATACTCAAAAATTGAATTAATAACCGATATGGGATTAGGTTTCTCTAAAATAAGTTCAATATTCAACTCCATCATCGGAAGCTTTTTCTCACCTGCATAACACTGTACCGAAAACGTTTTACCTACACCTGGCACACCTAAAAAGAAAATTGGCTTAGGCAAGACACCTTTCTCTTTAGCTATGTCAACTCTTTTTGACCATGCTTTAAAAGTATTCGCTCCCCCTAGATTAGCAAAAGTCAATTTAGGTTCTATTGTCTTTAACCCCAATTTAGACTCCAGGGACTCTGCAATACCAATCCCAACTTTATGCTCTTGTGTGGTCAAAACCCCTTGAGCATTTTTTAGTTTTCTTACGATTACCATATTATTAAATTCAATAGGAGGCAAGACAGGAGAGAGAAATGCAATAGCTTTTTTACTTAAAAGTGCTTTTTTAATCTCTTGATGTGTCGGAAGCACCATAATCTCTTCATACTTCACATCTGAGTATTCTTGATTCATCAATTTATCAGTATTCTCATAATAAATCTTATCTTCAGCCACAAACCACTCCAACATTACTCTTGATCCATTTCTAATATTTTCTTAATCTTTTTATCAATAGAAATAAGCTCTCCCATCAATAGAGCCTCTTTGCTGTTTAAACGAATCAATCTTTCAACATTCTCTTTTTTTCTCTGGTTCTCTTTAATAATATTATTTTCATAAAAACTATTTAATGCTTTAATCCCTGCTATCTCTCTACTCATATTTGATGAGACAAGAGAAGGGATAGAAGCCAGAGGAATCTCCATCTCAGAATAGGAGAATACTGTCCCCTTCAAGGATAAAGAGAAAAGTAAAAATATTATTATTTTATAATTCATTTTTATTTAACCTCTCTTGTAATATCTGTTCTTTAGCAGACTTTAATTCTTGTAGTGTTAGGTAGTTCAAACTCTTGGCTTTAATAATTTTCTCTTCAAGCTCATTACTCTTTTTTAATAGAGTCCAATAGGTTTTATAATTCTCTGCCAACACTTCTCTCTCTTGACTAACTTCCATAAATGCACTATTTATATTGTTTGCCAAGAGAACTGTATTGGTAGTTACAGAACTTGTACAATCAACCAAATAACAGTATCCCCCTAGAGTAAAAGGGGATAGAAGTATCAAGGTAAAGAATATAATTTTTCGCATCATTAGATAATAGCATTCCAATAGGTATTTCTAATGGTTGTACCTTTGTTTGCTGTACCTGTTAAGTTCTCCACAACAATATCTGTAATTGTTAGAGCAGCCCATGCAATTAATATGGCGATTAAGACCGATTTGATAAAAATACCAAAGGTATCTTTTCTCTCCTCTTTAGCCTTTCCCCATTGATAAGCAAAAGAGCCACCTAATCCTATAATAAAGGCAACAATAAAGCCCCATGCAACCAAGAACTCAATCCAAGGTTTTGCTAATGTTCCTACAGCTGCTGTTGTGGCTGTATTGTTGGTTGTTATTTGTGTATAATCAGCTAAAACAATTTCAGGTAGAAAAAGTAATGCCAATAGTGGTACTATCATTAATATTTTTTTTAAATTCATTTATTATCCTTATTTCTAATAATTTTTTATCTCTATACAAAACATTCTAAATCTTTCTTCTATTATCAAACCTCCTATAGTATAATTTTTGAAAATAATATAATATTTATTTATTTGAATACTATATTATTTTTAAAAACTAGACATAAAAAATATCATTATCAAAAATATCAGCTGAAAATTTTCTCAACTCCTCTTTTAATTTCTCTTTTGGAAATACTTCAACCAAAGGAAAAACCACATCAGTTTTAAATTTCTGATAGGTTAAGCTAAAATCACTTGGAGCTGTAGAGACAGCTTTATACGCTTGGTTTCCTACAAAACAATACATCTCACCATCTTTTAATTTTGAAAAGTTATGGGCTCTAAAGGCATCTCTACTCTCTTTTGTGAAACGATACTCTGAATCTGTTTCTGCTCTATTTCTCCAAAACTTTTTCTCTTTATACTCTTTATCTAAAAATACCTCCTCTGGTACAAGGTTGGAAAGCTCTTTAGCCAATTCTGTATCATTATTTTTCATAATCCCCAATGTATTACAGATATTGAGAATCTGTTTTCTCTCTAAACCTTTACCTCCATCAATAACATCCAATTGAGAAATAGATTGAAAATAGAGCCAAACAGACATCCCTAATGCTCTTGCTTTTGACATAAAGAGTCCAAAACCTACAATACCAAACGAGCCAAACTCATCTAAGAGGAATAAAAAAGGAATCTTTGGTTCATAGGATGTTTTAATTTTTTTATCAGCAACAGATTTTATAATGCCAAGAAATAGTTTACCTAATCTTCTTGCCGTCTCTTCACTCTCCATAGTAGGAAGAACAATCCATAGCATTTTATTATTCTGCACAACCTCAAACAAATCAACATCTGGATGAGCTGCGTTAAAGATATTTCCATAATTTGAACCAAGTGTGGTTAAAATACTTTCCCAATTTCCAGAAGCCAATCCAATTTCATAGACTCCTTGAAATTTAATATTGGTAGCATTTTTTAAACAGAGTTCTCTAAAATTTTTATCACTATTTTTTGCTTTTTTAAACTTTTCAGCATCAATCTCTATCTTAGTGCAGACATAACCAATAAAATCTTCTACTAAACTATCATTAACACTCCTATACTCCCATGCTATCTCTAACAGTTTTCGAGTTGTTAAATACTTTTTAATTTCACTAAAAGTTAAAATAAAATTTTCATTATCACGCTTATAAACCAAAATTTTTAAAATCGCTCCAATAAAATCTTCATCTACTTTTCTCCATTTATCTTCACTGGATTCAATAAGACTAGCCATAATTTCTTTTAACATTACAGCACTTCCAGAATTAAAAAAATTAATAGAGTGAGTATTATTTGAGTTAGAAAAATTTAAAACAAACAGTTCATTTAACCTTCCATATTTTCCAACCAAAGCATAGATATTTTTTAATTCATCAATTGTACCTTTAGCATCAAATGCACACCACCCTCCTCCAAGTGCTGTTTGTTGTTCCAACATACCTTTTAATTGAACCGTTTTACCAGACCCTGTTGTTCCAATAATTGCCCCCATTCGCTTAACCGTTTCTGTGCTAAGCAAAACATATTTTTTAGCCAAGTTTTCCTTTTGTAAAGACTCTTTTCCAGAACCCAAAAAATTTCTAACAATGGTTGCCATATTAAGATGATATTCACTCTCTTTACTATTTTCAACTAAAGGAGAATTACGACTATGTTCCTCTTTATCTTCTGACAAAAAATATCCTAAAAGCATTAGAACCAAAATAACAATAGCTGTCTTTATCATAAATGTACCATCAAGACTACTATCTATAGAATCAGAAAAAACAATCAATAAATATCCCAATAAAGATAAAAGAGTAGTACTTAAATAAACTAAAACTTTAAAGCCTAATCTCTCTCTCATTACCTCTTTAAAATTTGCTTCATCAGGGCTATAAATTCGTTCATTTGCTATTTCACTAGACATAAGCCAATTCCCCTTTAAAATTTAAATAATGAGAAAAAAGTAAAATTCCTTGTTTCTTAATATTATTGCTAACCACTGCATCCAATGCTCCTATCAACTCCAACTCTTTTTTAGTTTCAGCATACGTGTTTAATGTTCCTATGCCCATAATCTCTTTAGTAGATATTAACAACCATAAATCTATTAAAAAAAACTCAACACAATATTTATTTACTTTTAAGAGTTCATCAAAATCAATATCTATCTCAATATTGTCATTAATCTCATAAAGTTTTAAATAGATAATTTTATACAGTTTAGAAGCATTAATATGATTAAAATAAGCTAGTGATTCAATAATAGTAAAACCTCTGTATTTTTTAATATCTGATAAAATCAAAGGTTGAATTTTTCTAGTTTTTTGATTCCCATTAATAATCTCTTCATAGAAATACTCTTGTCCCTGCTCTTCAAGCTCATTCCTTCCTCGTTTAGAAATGATTTTATCTCTATTCTTCAATAAGATACATTCAAAAGGTACATCCCAATAACTTACTTGTTTTGCAACTACTTTCTCTATTTTACTCTTAGAAAATAGATAGAAAAAATAAGATAGAATAAATACACTAATCATAGAAATTACAGATTCAATAGGAGTAAATGGTTCAGAGACATCTCTTCTACTTAAGAAGTTTACTAACAACAATGCCATTACAATATAAAGTAATATCTCTTGATATATTCTCTTGTAATATCTATTTTGAAGTAGATAAAGAAATCCAAAAGATGAAAAAATAATAATACTCCACCACATCATTTTTCATTTTTTAAAATTTGTAGAGTATTTCGTTGGTCTTGAAGAAAAACTCTGTACTCAGTATCCATACTTTTTTTAGTATCTAACTGAATCATATCATTGGTTAATGCAATAATCTCTTCATCTATTTCAATATTGGTATTGATTAATTGTTGTAACTCTTTATATTCCAACAATAATTTATCATCTAAAATCGTATATTGCTGATTAATTGTAGTTGCCCCCAATTGAGGAGCTGTGCTATCAAGACATCCAGGCTTACATGCAAAAAGTAAAGAAACTGCAAAGAGCATCAATAAAAATAATCGTTTCATATTTTTCCATTTTTAACATTTTTTAATAAATAATACCATATTTTTATGAAAAAATATATATTTATTTGTGAAAAAATATTTTTTGATTTACTAAAAAGAGAATAACTACTCTATTTCTCTTCAATAAATAGAAAAATTACGAGAATAAAGTATATATTTAATTAGCAGAATAAAAATTATATTATGTAAACTAAAAAGTGTCTAAATTAAACATTAATGCTGCACGTCTTAAAATAAACTCCTCTCCAGGTGGGTGAGAAATTTAAAAACGAATATTAAACATTATAAAATCAGTATCAACGCAGTAGTAAGTAACACTATTAATCAGTAGCCAATAGATAACGCATAGTACCTTAGCAAGAAAAAGCATCTCACAAACCAATTTTCACAATTATATTAAAATTTAATTAAATATATAATATAATATATATTATTATAAATAATAAAGAATAAGGCATAATTTAAAACTATATTCAAAAGAACTAGGGTAACAAACTTATATACACAGACCCTTAAAGTATATATGATAGCAATTACAAAAGGAAAAATTTGAGTGATATAAAAAAAGTCAGAAATAATTATATTCTAGTTGATTTTGAGAATGTCCAACCCACATCCTTTACATTTCCAAAAGATTATCCCTTTAAAATTATTATATTTGTGGGAGCAAATCAAACAAAAATACCTATTGAACTTGCTACATCAATGCAAACATTAGGACACAATGCAGAATATGTCGTTATTAGTGGAAATGGAAAAAATGCTTTAGATTTTCACCTAACATTCTATCTTGGTAAATTACAAGAGAAAGACCCAGAAGGATATTTTCATATAATCTCTAAAGACACAGGGTTTGATATACTGATTAAACATCTTAAAGAAAAAAAAACTTTAATTAATAGATACAATAAAATTAGCGAAGTTCCAGTACTTAAACAATTCAACTGTGACACATTGACTATTAATAAGAAAATAGATTTAATTATTGAGTATTTAATCAAAAGAGGAAATGCCAAACCAAGGAAAGTTGAAACGCTATCCAATACAATAAATACATTATGTGCAAGAAATTTAAATAAAAATCAATTAGAAGATATTGTAAAAGCAATGGTTAAAAAAAAGCTGATTACGATAAATGGAACAGCAATAACATATACATTCAAATAAATAACTAAATTAATAAAATATTAATAATAAAAACATATACTCTTAAACTTGAAAGATGCGTAATTTACATTACTTCCCGTAACCTCCCGTTTCTCCTTGAAACATACCATCTTTCATAAAACGCACCCTATCTTAAAATCAATACATGCTAGAATAAGCCAAAACAATAGAAAAGATAAACCATGCACTATACCTATGATATAACCACCATAGCAGAAAGAAAAATAGCCATCGTTAAAGAAACACAACAAAATATCAACCTAAAAACCCTAAAGAACATCTCTAAAAAACTAGAAGTAGATTATATACTCTACCAAGAAAAAAAGAAGAGATGGTATTTCTATGATGGAGAATACCAAGCCATAGCAAAAGAAAATCCTTTAACTCCAATCAACCAACAAACTGCCATAAAAATACTAAGACAACTATTCTAAGAATGCCATCTATCAACCCAAGAATCCCAATGAAACACAAAAAGCTAATCTATCCTAGATTACCCTTATCCTACTCATATCTCTATAATCAGACGTATCATCCTAAAACATAAGAGAACACAAGCAGCATATGATTTAGAGAGTCATGGTTGAAAGAAAAAGGGTAGGTAAAAGAAAAAATATATCTAAGCTGACACAGCATTTATAACAATTTTAAGAAATTTATTATTTCTCCAAATAATTTTCAGTTTTTCCATTCTTTTTTAGCATTACCTTCTGGACAGTCTTCATTATATACTTGCTATTTCATCTTTCAAAAGTGCAACAATTTTATTCCCAAACTTATCAAGATTTCTGTTTAAATAAATTGGATGATAAGTACGAAAAGCTTTTCCTCTAAAGTTAGAAAAACCATCAAACTTTTTCAAATCAAGTAATGCACATTTCCATTCATCAACCCCATTCAATTCATCAATCCTTCTATAGAGTTCTTTATAGTCACCATCTCTTTTTACTATTGGATCAAAAAATAACTTATCATAAACATGTCCAGTAAAAAATATAATTATCTTAGGTTGAATAATTTCAATCTCTTTTGCTAATATACCTTCATGAAATTGGATAATTTTTGCATACTCTTCTTTTGAGGCTTTTGAGATATTTTTATCTCTCCCTTTAGCATCACCTAAATCAAATTTAAATATATTTGTCCAAACAGGAACAAAAGTATCATTATTAATAAGCATCTTTGCGTAACGCCAAAATAAAGTATTCATTTTTTCATAATTTTCATCCATAAAGGTATCATAGATTTTCATTTGATTCTCAACACCACGATTTTTAAAATCTAAATAACTACCATACCAACTATTTGTCTCTTGCCCAATAATCATTATATCTGTATTAACTCTAGAATTATTCAAACTAATTAAATGTGGCGAAGAACATTCATCTGATATACTACTATCTAAAAACTTCTTATTATAAAACGCTTCAAGTTCTTTTTGTTTATTTAACATACAAACCCTAATTTTAGATTTAATTATGTTTATTATACAAAAGCCATAGAAAATTAAAGAGTATATATCAAAAATAATTTATACATAATTATATACTGATATGTGTGAAATTAAAAAAAAAACTAATAACCTATTGTAGTGCTTAGCAATATGAAGGCACAATTATTAAAATAATTGAGAATTTTTTTTAAAACTAATAATATTTTAACCTTACCTCCAAATTGCTGAGCAAACGAGTTCGAAACTCCATAGTGGAAGGGGGATCCTAGCCCCATGGAGGAATTAATCTGGGCATTGAGTGCCGCTCCCCCACAGTAATTCTGCAGGAATTCTATTCCAGTTGGATCCATTCTTGAGCCCTGATAACAAACTCATGCCCTCTCCCCAGTCCCAAATCAAAATGAATCCGAATTTCAAACGAGTACCCGTTTTATAAATCTCCTCTACTCTCCAGCCACTTTCACCATTGTAAAGCCACACACTGGCACACTGAGGG
>JAUTBZ010159866.1:0-11039 GCA_032361785.1 Lepetodrilus galriftensis | reverse complement strand
ATGTGTCTACCAAACAGCGGTGGAAAGGTTTTTGGAAGTACAAACATGATTTTATGTATGTCAAGTGAATGTATTTTCCAGTTGTAGCTAAGAACTAGTCCCAAACGACCATAAATATCTGTGATATTATGGCTTTTATGCCTTTAATATTCGATGTAAACTTATCCATGGACATATTAATAATTTAAAGCCGTGTAAGGCATGGTACCACATGAAGAAAGATAGGAACGAAATTATGTATCAGTTGGGTGCGGGGATGGTTTGCAATATGATACTACATTGTTATAATCATTTAGCAAAGAAAAACATACACCGATTAATAGTTTTGGAAAATATCAATGAATATAATATTTTCCTGACTGAAACAACTGAAACCGTCTTTAAATCATCAATTACAGACTTCAATAAAGAAAACCCCATTAATTTAGAAGTATCCCTAAGCCAAGTCCTTGTTGTCAGTTTTATTGCGCAATTTAAACTTTGTGTGCACAAGGATAGAGAACTGCATACAAGAGGATAGCCCCCACATCTAGGATTGACTATTTTTCCTTAATCCAAACTTCACGATCAAATTGAAACCGAGCTTCATCGCGACACGACATCGTAATCAAAGGATGGTTTACCCTGCCTGCCTTCTATAGTCAGCGAATCCGCGGTCTTGTAGGGATTCGGCCCTTTCTGAGGAGATTTAACCTGGCTTGCCCACGTGGTTTGTTCCGCCAAAAGCAAATTTCTCAGGGCGTAGCAGACGTCATTTGTGAGTGTCGTCTGCTAGGGCATCGAAAGCCAGCGCGGTCACGTCTGCACTTGTTTGAGAGACCCTCCAACGTGTGCCGTTATTTAAAGCTTTGCTCAGTCCCGAGTTGGGGATTACCTGTGTAAAAGAAACTGTTACAAGTCCATGTCGGTCGATGCGAAAAGTTGCCTGCTGTTTAACATCGGCCAGGAAGAAGCGAGAGCTGAGATTCATTAAGAACCGCACATTTCATTGCCATTATATCGCAGGATTGCGACACGAGAGACGTCTTTTCTTTATTACCAGTAGAAGGTGTACGACAGGGAGAGTTGCTGAGACCTTGTGAATTATGTTTCCTAGCGGAGAATTTCGAGGAACGAAACTGTGATTCCAGTTCTACCATAAGAACTTTTACCATTAACTGGACATTACCTGGACAGTGTGAAACCTGTTTGGAATTAACTTACCCTACCGTATTAGTAATTTAAAACGTTCAGCATCAGAAGGATTCTATAAAGAGAAGTCCATAAAGACACCTTGACGAACGTTTCGAAAAGTTACCTACCAGTAACTTCACAATGGGTGAAAACTATTGGTGCATATTGACTATATTGTTCGCTGTTATACAGGTAGGTTAATTTAAAGTTTGTGGTGGCTCATTTTATTGTTGTTGTTGAATATTATCATCGTAATGTATAAACACACACTGCTCTCTCTACAAATAATTTAGCCAAATAATCTTAATACAGTTATATAGAATTGAGAGAGACACATATTTGGCCCAAGTAAATTCACAAGAAGATGTGTGCCAGGGATATCGTGTATTTGTAACACCAGAGAGCGTGTTTGAGATTGTCTAGGTTATAACATAAGTTACATGTGCTTACTATTTCCTGGTAAAGTATTTATATTATGTACCGTAACTCCATCGGTGCAATTTGGGATAGACGTGTGGTGATAGTACGTATACATTGTTAGTTATAGTTACTCTTGTTAATGATGGTAATTGTCCCCACTAAATTATTTGCTACTATGTTTCTTCTTTTACTGAGACATTAAGACATGACCAGACTCTAATTATTTCTCTTTCGTATAATAAATAAAGTGTTTTTATCACATTTTGAATGTATTCATGCTATCGGTGGATACTATGCTGTTTTTTAAGTGATGACCTATTGCTGGTGTTCGCAATGGTACCATTCCTATAAATGGCAAGAATTGGTATTTTGAAAATATGAATTATCCGTAATGCCAGATGTTAAACATTACAATAGTAATATTTTAGTGTACAGGTATATTCACCTCTCAACCAACTGGGTATCTCAAATGGAATCGGAAAGTTACGAAGGGGGTGACGATCATTGCTACCAATTGTATGATCAAAACGACAATATATGAAGGTTAGAAAAGACAAATATTGCATCTATTTTACATTTGAAGTTATTCCTATTCGAACGTTCAAATAAGTACTCTAATGATTCCCCTTCTAAAGGCAAAACAAACACATATATGTATACATACAAGCAAACAATAATTAACAAAAAGAGAAAGAAGAAAACACGAAATTTGCTTTTAGATTGGAATATGGTGCACTATTTGCAATATGTTTTCAATATGGGATTGTGGTGTTTGAACCCCATCGTGCCACGTGGCTCTCTCCCTACCATAACTAGCACAGTCAATGCTGACTGGTAGACAACACAGTATGTGTACTGTATAAGTATATAAGTGAAGTATGGAAGTAGTGCATAAAGTAAAGCAACTATTTTGTTTTCAAGACATTGCAAGACATTAATTACTCAAATTTCCATAGAGATATATTGGGGTCTTTTAAATGGTTGTGACGGTTCTATTGTGTGGCTAAAACAGACCGAAATAACGTCATTGAAACAAATGCATTTTGAATTATGCACGTGATATTGAGAAATACCCTTTATACTGAGAAATGAGGGATGAATTATTATAGCATTAAAAGTAAAATGAACGGTCTGTCTGAGATGCTCTTTAAAATAACATTAACAATCATTGGTACAATCTGTATACTGATGCATATACATTTCTATATTAGTCTAATCTAGTATATTCACAGCCAATATTAATGCTTCCTTCCGCTACAATTATAGATTTAGTCGTCTTCTATGGGTGAGCTATTCCCGCTGTGGCGTAATTCATTCATTAATTCTATGTGTTTATGCTTCATGATAATATCAGACCATCATTATATCATGCACATACACAACGCAATGAGTGCATATGACGGTCATCTAAAGTCCCATTCAGTGTAGAACTACGCAATCAGATTGTATCTTACCTCAGACTAAAGTAAACAAAAAGGTGACTGTGATGTACACTGTTTTCTGAATGTATGCACTGTTTTGTTCTTCAACCACAACACGGACGTTATACGTGCTTCTGTCAAAGGTAAATGAACTACAACCAGAAAGGGATAAGTATTGGGACATACATTACGGTAGTCAACGTTCGTAGTATAAATTAAGGAAGTTACTTTATCTTTATGAAATCCTTGAGAGTATACCAACAGTTGACCTCTACAGTGATAATCCCAAAATCCCAAAATGGTACCTGTACCCGTCTTTTATATCGCTTTACTGGCCGCGAATGTAAAACTCTAAAAACATACGACATAAGGTACCCAAATTATTTGAGCCTGTAGGTAATTTCAAATTTGTTTTAAAACTAAAGTGAAGACACATATCTAGACGTCCATTCATGTTTTAACATTTGTTTCTCACGTTATAAGACAAACTAAGTTTACCCGCCTCTACAATAACATGCACTCCGAAAAAAACCCGTAGCTAAATTATTTCAACCTTTAGGTACAATTCAAATTGATTTTAAAATATGAATTAACTCATTTTTATCTTCAATTTAAAGACACATATCTAGGCGTTCATTCATTTTTTAACGTTTGTTTCTCACGCTATACTAAACACATCCAAAACACGTAGTTAAATGACAGGAGTATAAAAGGTATTTTGAACATTCATAAAGATTAATCGAAAAAAAATATCTAGACATTCATTCATGTTTTAAGATGTGTCTCTCACGCTATACCTAACGAAGACATGCGTAGTGAACTGTTATGTTTGAATATCAAATATTATTGTAGCTATGCGCTTAATTGTGATTAGCGATTCTGCAAAGCTGTTTACACGAAACAAATACGAAAACATGATGGAATGGAATATTATTCCTACTGGCAGCCCATCCAATGGGACCAACACTGTGACTATTTGATCGAGAGACAAGTTACCGCAATGTCCACCTAAATATTTACTTGATCGATGGAGGACAAAAAAATGTCGTAAAAGAAATGTTCTTTATGATACCGTGTTAATCGATGGTACGGCTGGTATGTTTGGGCAAGATGTACATACAAGCAATGATTCACAGTAAATGTCGTTATGTAACGACCATGTGTGACTGATGGCAACGAACGAGGTCGTTATGGATCTCTGAGGCGAAAAGGGGGAAAGAAATAAACGCCAAGAAAAAAACACACCAGAAAGTAGAGAAAAAAGGGAAAATATAAACATTCTTGAAAGAACATGCTGCACAACTATGGTATTAGAAATCATCTTTATAATAATGCTACCTACATTCCACCACCCATTCAACGATGGTCATAGACATAGTGTTCACGAACACTGGGTCACAATGAGTTCCATACTTCAATGTCCATGTTCTCAATGTCCATGTTCTTAAATACATTTTAATATCTAATCTATCTTAATCTAAGAAATAATTCCTATGGGGATATGTCAATCAATGCTTAGATTTACATATGTATTATAATTGACTCAACGAATTGGCTCTACGAATTTCAGTAATATAATGGCTACCGCGCCTTTAATTTAAATGACTGTTTATATCAATACATATTTTTATATTGTATACATCCATAATGCAATGAAAACCTCCACATTTTGATTAGCTTTTCCCACGTAGGTGTGTGTACTGATCAGCTAATAACGTGTTGTAAACAACGTTTCATGTATGCCCACGCCTCAACCCAAAGTGGCCCAAAATGTTTTTACATGGAGAGTGCAAACCCGGCAATATGCCAGCTATTTATAGCGAGGATATATTCCTCTGGAGCGATGTTGTCCTTAGATTTTAATATAATCCTTTCCAATATCTAGATCTTTCTTGAATAAATTAGCACAATCATGCAAGAAGCCAAAAACACGTAATAGGTTCGGAAAAAACTGTCATGTTAGGATTTTTCTGGCTCGTTTCATTCTGACTCGTATAGCTTGTAACTATTGGGCGTTCATTATATGGCGTGGGTTCATGTTGGATTTCTATTATGGGTGTTGGCGTTTGTACTGAAGTGAGATCCAGAACTGCACCACCATACTTACGAAACATGCGATGTCTTCCAGTGCAAACTACAAAGAAACAGGCCCAGAGAAATTACGAAACCTTTAGAGTTCATGCTAAAGCTCAAATTGTATATGGAGATTTTGGAACAAAATTTTGAGTTGAACATGAAATGCTACAAACAAAATGTTCGTAATCTCGGGGATATATTTGGCTTGTGAACAAAACTTTAAATTGAGCATGAAATCGTACAAAATCTATAACCTCGGCGATAATTTGTTTGTGGTGTTTTATTTTTAAAACTACCGTATAATCCTCCAGATTTTAAGGTGATATAGACCCTATATCTTATTTGGACGAACAGTTGGTAAGTAAATTAGATACTAATTACTAATGTGTACATGGGTGTGAGAGGTATACAATGCTAACTTGAAGACTATCGCCTTTTAGGGTTGAGAACAATCACGTAGAGGAGAAGTAGCATGCTAATTTAAAGATTTTTAAGTTTTCAAACATAACCAAAATCGGATTACAAAAGCTTAGTTTAAAACATATTTCTGTATTCAATGTATCACCATTGTGCTATAACAACAATTGTCACATTGAGATCAGGGCCCCATTGCTGACAATGTATTGTGCATCAAATGTAGGGACGTTCTGCTTACACGAACAACTTTTATTGTTACAATAGTTTTATCTAACCATATTGTCAAATATTGTAGCGATAACACCTGTAGTGGGTCACT
This sequence comes from Lepetodrilus galriftensis, assembly GCA_032361785.1. NCBI lineage: Eukaryota > Metazoa > Mollusca > Gastropoda > Lepetellida > Lepetodrilidae > Lepetodrilus > Lepetodrilus galriftensis. Next base: position 5,213 of record JAUTBZ010159866.1, on the reverse strand, counting down.
AAAGTTTGACTTTCAATCAATTGTAGCTGCAACTGTTCTGAGCAACGGGTAGGCCTACAAACTTATACACATTTGTACAAACATTTTAGTATTATTCTTAAGAACATATTACTATTATACCTAATAAGCTGCTGTCTTGGTATTTAGAATGCTGTATGTTATATCTATGGAGTACCATCAGTACTGCATGATCTCCAGTTTTCGCCTGCCCTAAACTGACAAACCGTGATATAAGTGAAATAATCTTGAAATCGGCTTTAAATCCCAACCTCCCCCCATGCCAAATGAAGTCATAAATAAAAGTAATAACGTCAAATATATGGTAATCGGTATGCTTCTTTGACTCTCTCCCTGCTGGATTAGTTCTTTAGAGCATCCCCGGTTGCCTTCAGCATGGAGACTCTCCATGATAGTTAAACCTGTCTCCAGTTCCCCTATCATGCTATTTATGCTATACTTCACATCCTTGGCCACAAGACAACATATCCACTCTGTTATTCACCTAGGATCGAGTTGCCCTTCAATGTCTGCTGATATTTTTACATTAACACTTCCCAGCATTTGACACCTCTAGTTTAATATTAAACGCTTAAAGGTGATATTGTGATATTGTGCCCTTACAACCTTGAACCCTTCAACTCCACCTGTTAAATATTTCATAACCGCATAATTTTATCTCAACAAACTAAAACGCGTCCCAGTTTCGCGATATATAGTCGTTATTCAAACAGTTCACTGCTCGAAAAACACGTAACAAATTTTGAATCATAATTCTAAGGTCGGAGAAATATTTCAAGTTTGTTTTCATTCATCTTTACCGACGAAATGTTGAGTGGATTCTTCTTCCTTGGGAGAAATATCGTCTGTTTTCTATGTGACACAGATAGCTTTTGAGATAGAACAATGGATCGTTATGGTCTCAGCGACCTGTCGCTTGTTTCTGGTACACAAACTACGTGACGTAAGCACTTTGTGCGTTCTTTTTGTCCCGGAACCCATTGTCCAGTTGCTTAAAGGATCATCGTCCCAATCCTTTTGATCCGGGTTCGGAATCCATGTGTTTACATACTGAAAAAGTTAATTGTCCATTCTAATGTACGTCATATCAACTCTTCTTTAAGAAAAGGAATGTTGTTATTTTATGGTCACAGGTGAATATACATTTGTCTTTTGGTCCAAAATATGTCCACTACTTCGTTCCTTACAATGAATCAAAGTCAAGAAAAAGAATAGATAATAGAGAGGTAGAGACTGGTGAATCCAATAACCTCAATGTGTTTGCATTGTAAACCATTGGAATTACATATATCAATAAAACGGTTTTATTTCTCATTATACAACAATTTCCTATATTGCAAGATTTAGAAACAGTACCATTAGTTATGGTTAATTAAATAGTACAACTATTATTATTAGTATACTACTTTAAATAATGAATACAGCTCAACTAGAGATCATAATCGATGCAAGCGTCATGAAAGTATGGTTTTATGGCTGTTTTTGATGAGTTGCTGTTTCACTATTATTCGTATCTAACACAATACTCTTATCTTTTTATAATACTTTGATCTGATCATTGCTAAAGAAGTTACAGTTAATTTATTATTTCCTGTTTTTATGTTTACCAATTACTTAATATATTGAATCTTTGAATTACACATTGTTCATCCATGGCATCTTTGACCATTCATATGGGTGCCTATTCTCGAAACGTTCTTTCGAACCTAAGAACAGTTCGTAGCCATACTATAAGAATGGTTAAGAACTATTGTTAAGTTAAGAAGTTCGTAAGAAATTTACGAGAATAGGCCCCCTGTTTTCTAGTAAATAATGATTTATATAGCTTCAATATCTTCTATACATTGATTGGTTATTAAAAATAGCTATAGGTACCGCCTCGCATTGCAATGTATTCTGATATCGGCACAATTTATTATCTGCATTTATTGTTCGAGAATAGCATACAAATGTGACCATCTGAGGTATTTGTCACATTTGACCATGTACCACAAGCGGTGGGGTAACATATCTGGATCAACACCGTCTGTTGACAATAACACGGACCGGTCACTTCATGATGGGTGTTCTATATGTTTGAACACCGGAATGTAAACTAGCATAGCCTTGATCCTGACCAATTCCACCTATCAGGCTTACGGAATATTTAGCACATTAGATGTTAGTAAACACCAGAAGCTTTACAGCGCGACTAGTCGGCGCATTTGTTCCATATAAGAAAGGGCGGGGGAACGTTTACCATCATGCAATCGATGAATGGTTATACAAGACATCCGGTTTGAATTTTTTAGGCTAGCCATGAAGTTATACATTACGAGGCTGATATTTTTTCTAGAAGTTGACTCTGTCCATAGGGCAGCTTTTTAAATTCGCTTAGTTCAATATTCATATCAATTATCGGAAAATTTCAGTTTGGCTTTAGAAGGTAGCATATATTTGGAAACAGATAACAGCTCGATAACAATTAAATAGTCTACGAAAGTAGACTTAACATAGCATACTCTTTGTCATGTTATAGCAAATCAACACAAAATTGAACCCAGGAAAACGGAACAAATAAGATTTGATTACTTTACATGGCATTCTGAATCCTTTGTCGTTACACCAAATCATTCCAGATAGTGTCATTATACGTTATTTCTATTACACGTAAACGTAAATCTTAGTTCGTTTTCACTTATTAGCAACAGAAAGCTAGCGGAAACGGATAAAGGTTTACACATTATTTAGATTTGCAATAGTCGAAGTTCATTGTATTGTATTGTAATGTATTGGTTTTCCAAATATAAGAACATTGCTAACTAGTAATCATGACACTGAAGACGTATACAGAATAGAGTAAGCAATACTGACGATATTGTCTCCCGGGGCCTAGATACTGTAATCTGAATTGTCCACAAAGAGGGAAGAGCACAGAATCCAGATCAATGGCTCAAGGGGGATAACTCTCACTAGGGGCGCTGTGTCGCCCTCACCCCCACGCCCTGGTGGTAAGCGGCAGCGTTGGCAGAATCACTTTAAAGGATTAACATTTGTCAGGAGTTGTCTTACCATGTTGATATGGCTCCCGTCTTGGCAGAGAATTTGCTGCTGAGGAAACTAAAAGTACAGAATAAAACGCACTGGTGTTGTTTAGCTTCTCAGTATAGTATGTAGGCCTAGTGGTTCGAACCTTATTGCCAGAAATAAAGTGCAGGCCTGTATATAGATAGGCAGTTTGCAATTGCTATTTGAAGCTATGTGGTGTAATGGTGTGCTGATCGCAGGTACAAATATACGACATTGTTCATTGATAAAGCGTTTGACTACAAGCTAATGTATTCTCGAAGCTCTAGCTGTATAAAGGAAAAAAACTTTATAAATCATATTAATGATCAATTTATTTTTATAATGTTGACTTTTTCAATCTGGAGTTGATGGTTGTCATAGCCTCTAAACGCGTAATAAAGCCTTGAAGATAATTTCTATTGATTCAATATGCAGTACAGTTTTGAAACAGACGGATAGCTATGCTATTTCGATATTGATAACAACGTTAAAACGTTAAAACAATCAAAGTCCACAAAAGAAAGTCCACACCATAGAAGTCTTAACTATATATACTAAGCGAACTGTATAGATATTTTCTCAACACAAGGCCGTACGGTTCCTTCTACTAGCCTGAAGTGCTTCCACGTTCAAAGAGGTATGCACTAAAGAAGTCTAACTATACTGTATACTAGTATACTAAGCGAACTGTGTCGCTATTTCCTAAACATAAGGACGCACGGTTCCTTCTACCAACGGATTAATCTGCAATGGTTCCACATTCAAAGAAGTCTGCACCAAATAAGTCTAACTATACTAAGTGAACTGTATTTCTATTTCTTAAACAAAAGGACGCACGATTCCTTCTACAAGAGGATTAACCTACAATGATTCACACCAGGTCCTCAAACGAAATCCAATAATAAATACCACTATAACCTGTCTGAAATGAACTAAACCATATTATAAATGCCTTACGGTTCCTTCTACCAAAGGATTAACCTGCAATGGTTCACACCTGGAAACAGGTTCTCCAATGGAATCCAATAATAAATACGACTATAACCTGTCTGAAATGAACTCTTAACTAAACCATATTAGAAATGCCTTCAAGTATTGGTATTAATAACCACGACAGTCCATCTTTAGTAAGCCGCGTCCCCACGCAAACGGCGTGAGAATGCGCAGTGGGCGTGATGCGGTCAACCATTGACAAACGAATAGGGAAGCTCTTCAGACAGACAAAATAACGTCACCAGAAGTCAGAAGAAGTGAGCCATTGTAGCGGACATTCCTCGTCCACGCGTCTACTGCAGTTAGATATGCAGGATGGTGGTGGAAATGCAGATAGGAATTGATTGAATGAGGATGTTGGAATTAGGGCAAAGGAATACTTGATGGTTTTCATGTTTTAATGAACGAATGAATGAATGCTCTTTACTTCCTCAGCGATTGAATGGGATTTTGGAATTATGGTAAAGGAAAACTTGATAGCTTCAATGCACTTCAAAGTTAGTAAAGCATATTCGTGTCAGATTCAGTTAGGAATTGATTGATAAATCATGGTGGAATTAGGCCAAAGGAAAACTTGATAGTTTTCATGTTTTATTGTACTTCAAAGCTAGTAAAGTGAATTGATTGAACAAGATTGGTGGAATTGGTCCAAAGAAAAACGTCGTAGTTTTAATGTAAATTTCACAGCTAGTATAGCATATTCGTGTCAGATTCAGTTATGAATTGAATGAAAAATGACCGTGGAATTAAGCCAAAGGAAAACTTGATCGTGTTCATGTTGTTATGTACTTTAAAGCTAGTACAGTGTATAGCATACATTCGTGTCCGATTCAGTTAGGAATTGATGGGAAAAGGATGGTGGAATTAGGCTAAAAGAAAACGGTATCGTTTTACTGTACGTTATTAGTATAGGACCAGTTGGACTTCGAAGCTTTAATTGTATATTGGTATCAGATTCATAGTGGTGACATTGCAGTTACGACTTGGTCGAATGAAGATGCGAAAATTAAGGGAAATGAAAACTTGATAATTCCATTGATAATTAAGACTAGGGTGGTGTTCGATTGACAGTGTTGGACGCACATTCTGGACAGGGGGCTGCTCCTTTCTAGCTGTTCTGTCTGTACCTTCCATCCGACGCGTGCGCAGTTACA
>JAUTBZ010159855.1:0-11039 GCA_032361785.1 Lepetodrilus galriftensis | reverse complement strand
TCAAGCGTAATTAGTCTCAGATCGAAATTCGTTTGTCCAATTATACATGTTTATCAACTGTGATATTATGCCTTTAAGTTACAAATATATAAAGCAACTCGTGGTATGAAATGTATTCTTTCCCGAAATAGTATTGCTATTATTAATGGGAACATATACTACAGAACCTGATGTTCTGAAGTAAGGTTTCTCGTGGTATTAAATGCATTCTTTAACCGGAGTCTATGTATTGGCGATGAACCACACACACTGGGTAAGACAAATAAATAAGGAATGAAGAGTTTACGTTCCTGCTCTGCATGACTCCGTCTACAGCCTCGGGGAATCCTAATCAAGTTCCTGAACCCATTAACTCTTTTCCAATCAGATTCCATGAAATCCCTCTCACAGTGTATTAATAGCTTTAGCAAAATGTTAAAATGAACAATACTAGGAAATTGATACACCCACACAAATAAGACAGAGACACGCACCCGGAACATCCTTCTAATACGTCGCATTGACATGGCAATAGCTTTTCCCGTAGATATATGAAATAATCTTCCAAACATCTGTTGTGGAATGGCCCTCGGATGGATATCGATTGCGATCAAGGATACGTTTTAATTTACGGAAAGGGAAATCTAGGGGTGATAGACTAAATGACATGGAATTAGCATTTACTGCGGGTTCAGCTAAGCGTTAGTGTGATTAACTGCGCGGCGGATTAATAACATAGAGCGGGTGAACAGGGGTCGTAGTTTTAACGTCTCCGGTGCAACATGACCTGAATATACAAACATAAGCAATAGGAACGGTTTAATCAGTGTAATACTATCCTTATCGCTTCTCATCCGATTCTTAAGTGCTTCATAAAAATATCAAATCTTTCTTCGGTGCATTTGAAATTTGAAGGTTATGATCAATAATATTGACATTAACGTTGAAAATATAACTGAGGTACATGCATATGCGCCTTAGTGTTGTTATGTATCTGTAACCTTCTACATAAGATACATCCTCGAAAACACAGGTCATTGATGGTTAACACACGACCGGATACGTACAGGTTTAAGAGGAGCAACGTGCTCACACCAATGTTACGAACATTTACAATCAATGCTACCGCATGAGCGACAGAAACAATTTCAATATCAGGGCATTAATTCTCTTCAAAAGGCTAAGCGATTTATCCTTCTTTTAAGCTCTCTTTGTTAGAAGGCAATCTCTTCTAATGCGATGGTTTTTGCTTCTTTACAACAAGGGCCATCTTCTATGGTATTAACCTGAACGTGCCTTGAGTGTAGAACATAATAACATGATATAAAGGAATAGTTAATGTCCTAGTGGTAGTCTTTTGAGACTTTAGACACACTTGAAGTAGTTAGCTGATTTATTCTCGTGCCTTTAAAATACAATAATACAAAATATAAATTAATATTTTGAGATGGGTGAAGCGTACCTGAACATTTCATAACCACACATGTTAGGTGTGTCCGGTTAGGTGTCCGTGCCAGGACACACTAGCGTGGATCCTCAAACATAAACCAAGACACCAGGGTCCGTATGCACACACGTAGTTTAGTTAATCCGTGGTTTAAGGGTTAGGTCTTGTGCATACCGCCAGTAGTATAACTCATCGCTTAAACGTAGTTTAACCTAAACTGTGGTTGAACTACGTTTGTGCATACTGACCCCGAGGTTCCAGTATCCTGTCTGAACCTGACAGGACCCTGGAACAGGATGCATAGCTATTATTGCTGTGTGATGGTCGGATGTCACTAACAATCACCTCGAAGACACGGACATCAGATGCATTTAGAATTATTTTATCAATTTAGAAACTTAGATCAGAATCAATACTTTACACGTCGACATTATGTAACATGAATGCTGGAATAGACTACCTCTCAGCCTGCACTCTGTTAAACACATATCAGGTTGAGCTTCACAATCAATGGTTATATGATAGATTAATGGATGATGTCACTGTCATCTCTGTAGTCACATGAGTACAATAACCGTATGAATACTAAGCAAGTGCTGACCGGGGACATACCGATATAGTGACAGTGTACACATGGCATGTATTAATATACAAACTGCAGTCGGGAGTGTCTTCTAAAAGGTTCCGCCGGGACATGACACAGACTGAGGTAGTGTGTCCATTGGCATTGTGGTGAGGTGGGATGAATAATGAATAGCAGTTTTCACTTTCAAAGCGTTTACTACACATGTCATTTGATAATCGTGATGAACGTGATGTGTGGTTCACTATCACTAGGCTATATATGTATGCACTACGAATTGCCCTAAGTTAGCGCTATTGTATAGTATGCGCTAGTTTATTTTAATTATGCGCTAGATTCGCTTAATTTTATTTTATAAGTTTGCGGTAGTATATAAACTGAAGACAGTCATATGTGGCACGTTTATTTGTCCTCTCTCAAAATTCTCAAAGACTATTTACATTGCCTTCTCGTTAACAATAGATACATGATGTTTTCTCTGAGGCCATCGCATATTATCTTTGGCTGCCAGCGCTAGAAGTAAATGCCTGTATGTCTTGTTACAGTAATGACCTGCGAGTCGGCTCATCAATTACACTGGCCCTGCTGATCTATCCTGTCTCCTCGATGTCATTCCTGCTCTCCAGTAAGTGAGTCGGGCAGACAATGGTGTAATCCACACGCTTATATAGATAACTGTCCTAGGGTCTCCTGTTACGAAACGCAGGAACTCTTAAGGTAGCCTGAACTCCAAGCTCCAATGTTACGAAACGCCGGAATTCTTATGGTAGCCTGAACTCCAAGATCAAATGTTACGAAACGCCGGAACTCTTAAGGTAGCCTGAACTCCAAGCTCCACTGTTACGAAACGCCGGAACTCTTATGGTAGCCTGAACTCCAAGATCAAATGTTACGAAACGCCGGAACTCTTAAGGTAGCCTGAACTCCAAGCTTAGCAATGGTGTAGTCTACTCTAAGGTTTGAGTCACTGTTACCTTGGAGCTACGCAGTTTCGTACAATACGGCCGTGGTTTGGAGTCGACGTAGAGGCGTTGCTTGTTGCGGCGGCTCCCGTGGTTGTTGTTCTGGTGGTAGTGTTGATGCTTGAACTGGTGGTAGTGATGATGCTTGAACTGGTGGTAGTGATGATGCTTGAACTCTATGGATAAGGTTCAAGGTACTGTTGCCTTGGAGCTACGCTGTTTCGTGATTTTGAGTCATCGTAGAGCCCGGTGCTTGTTCCGGTCGTGTTTTGGTGGTGGTAGTGTAGACTGGGAAAACCCTAAGGATGTAGTCAACGGCTGAGGTTTGAGTTAGCGTTACCTCGGTTACGCCGTTTCGTACAGGCGAACCCTGGCTTGGGGTGGTCAGAGAGCTTTCGTACAGGCGAACCCTGGCTTGGGGTGGTCAGAGAGCTGCTGTAGATGACTGTGGATCACCTCTCTGCTGTAATACCTCGAGGAAACTTGTCTCATTGCTGTCTCATGGCTGTCTCATTGCTGTCTCATTGCTGTCTCATTGCTGTCTCATTGCTGTCCGCTGCCTTTGATTAGTTCCGCGAATTTGACTCCGTTAGTCTGTTATTGCGATTCCGTCAATAGAGAGCGTGGTCCTTATTCAATGGTTCGACGGATTGATTTGTCTGGCGATAGTACGTGTAGGTACTTACAGGAGTTTCACACGTACGTGATCGTTACATATATTGCACAGGTATTGTCTTCCTAACACTACGAACATAAATAATATCGATACATATGTATACATGATATGGTGGTGTCAAGTAGATGGCAAAACATGGGTGTGAGAGAATTGTTATCTGAGATGGAAGTGTGTTTGCCTGACGTCATTACTACGCTATGTTTGCCTGACGTCATTAATACGCTATGTTTGCCTGACATTACTACGCTATGTTTGCCTGACATTACTATGCTATGTCCTGGTTAGATCTGCTATTGATATATATATCCTGATTAGATTTGTATTTATCAATACTAAGGACGGTGCACTATGTAATGGTGGATGGCGCGCTCTACAAATGCAAGGCATATTATTATTATTATCTTAATTATTAGCATCGTCTAAAACATTGTTTTAATAATGACTCCGTAGTACTAAACGTGCAGTACATACTTTAGGTACAATGGTAACATTTCAATCACGATGTCTAACTATAATTTATTGATTAGTCGAGTCATAAACATTTATCAACCGGTATTTTTATGGTCGGAAAATATTGTTATGTTACTGAGTATGGTATGCTATTGTATCGATTATGATATGCAACTCATTTTAGAGCATATCGAGCATATATTTATCTCAATCATTCTTTCCAAATATTTTCAGTTGCACACAGTGTTGAAGGTTATGTATACACTTCATATTCCAATCAATGATACTAACTCCATTAAATCTAACATGCGATTTTTATACTATAGTATGGACGTATTTCGATTTTCTATGTCAGAGTTGACATGTAAATTGTTGGCAGCAGACAAGCTGCGTGCACCTGACCAATGTCTATGGCTGGTGAACAGTATCCCGGCGTAATACGCTCAGGTAGATAAGCACTTGTGCCTAGTTCCGGGGTAAATCCAAGCAATCGTTGGCGTCTAGACGGAACGGATAAATGTACGTCTTCCTTGTTACAAACAAGGTACTTACCATGTAGTTAGAGTATCAAAGTGTATATTGATGCCAAGTTTAATCATCTATCTCTATGCAACCGACTATGATTCCAGATCGTAATCGATATAAACGTAGTCTTGATATCAAATTATTAGTTATAACAGAATATAGAACATGACAGTTTTGTTCTACGTCTGAATTGCATTACAATTCAAACTATGCATATTAGTATTATTGTAATACCACCCACACGCTATACCGGTATATGTCGCCGTATTATTGAATCTATATTTAACTTATAAGTCATACTCGACATTTAGTCACGAAAATGTCTTTCCGAAGCCATGAACAAACTTCTACTTAATATAGACATGTTTCAAGAACACGCGTCATCAACGTGAATTACTTTCCTGACAACTACCTTCAGTGACGTGCATTCTAGTAGATCTAAGACCACGGGCGGAGTCGCGGACACTACTTTCCTGTCAACTGTTGCTCTTTCTTTAACGTGTAGGTTGATTAAGTAGTCTTGAGAACATCTTGTTATTTTTAAGGTACACGTACTTCATCAACTCTAATGATGTATGTGTCTTTGAATGGTGCGCATTGGAACAGCAAACGCAATGGAACCGTATATAGATCTGTACGTGTATGTTAACATCAAAACCTACAGAGACTTCAGCAGTAACGACAGCGATATCAATTACTGGTAATTCCGCCATTCTAATTAGGTAATTAGCATCAATCATTGCACGGTGTAATGGATCCTCTGATTGCAGGCTCTGATAATCAGCCTGAGATTGTACGTGAATTAACGAATAGGACTAATAAGGAATGTCGTGCTCATCTTGATGCACGTAGGGTATACCATTGATCATGCTCAAGCCCATCAACCTGATGCTAAGAGTGTGTACTTCTATACATTAGTTAGGGTTCATCTTTCAACTATAGCAGCAAGGTAGATGTATAGGTGCACACTAAACGATTTATTTCTTATAGTTTTCTCTCTTTAAAATTGGTCATTTTATTATTTAATTATATATTATTAATATAACGTCCATGCATTCAATGTTTCGGCCCTAGGGCATTCATCAGGATTGTCCGTATTAGCATCACATTGTTCTTGCTGACATGTCTGCCATGTCATAGATGACGTATAGATCTACTAGTATATAGATCTATATTTAGTATTAAGATGTTAGGAAGTGTATCGTCATCCAATACTTATTCCTATTGCTGCTATCATCAATACGTATACCCCAAGACATAGATTACAAATTAAATAAACCAACACTTTAATTACCTCTTTGGATTAGTTGTGATCTGACGTAACCATGGTAACATGAATTTAAATGTCACACTACATAATTTAAAATCGACTTTTAATTAGTCGGTGGCGGTTCGCACCAATTACAGTGTTAAATCCCAATACACTATAATACTGTCCATAGTGATAATTATCCAGCTCCAATAGGCAACTGACTCACCTTTCTCTCATCAAGAACCTCCAGAGACTTGTTAAAGGAGCACGACGACGTTAACGTGTACTTTTCTCGGCACGGCGGCAGTGGCGACATGCACACCCTGGTGGAGATGTTCGTATCGGACTTACACAACGACACCGGAGGCGGTAGCGTCAGCACCAACGGAGCGGAACAGCGTCTGGTATTGAGCCTGGCACTGGCTGCGGCCCTTCGCATGCTCGACCTGTTTTTACGAGCCAGAGTCCCTTTTCGGGTGAGTAATGACATACTCATGATGACTGTTCTGTAGAATATACCGTTTTTCCTGAAATCTATATGTATATCATATCCCCTGCATCAATGGAGCGACACCCTACAGTGTTTATGTCCGGGTCTCGTCACAGTAGTGACATACTCATTATGGATGTAGTTTTGTAGAACGTTGGATTTTCTTTTCACGAATTCTATAGGCATATCATATTCCTAGAAGCTTGAATTGTTCCTCGACTGGCTTTACGTCAAGTATTGACTAGCAGTATAACACAATTCATAACACCAACCGTTCAAAGGCATGAGGGCGGGGGATTGCAATCCATTGATCGAGTCCAAAATTGTTCCAATCTTATTTGCGCATGTATATAAATTGTCCAACTAAGAACGTTAGTACATATTTGCAATCCATTTTTTCATATGCCGCACATTGACAGTTTCTGTTCACTTCTTCCAGTACAAACAGGCCACGCTGATGCATCTTTTCCCGATGTCTGATGACATGGCATGTGTGTCACCATCAGAACGATAACGGAAGAGGTGTTTTCCCCTTGGCACCGAGGAATTAAGTTAGTTCAACTTGTTAGAGACACGAGCTTAAAACCTTTCATTTCTCAGAGATGAAGGAAATATGCTATTCGATCTTGCGCGGCGAACTACACCTTTCTATTGAGTCAAAGTGTTAACATCCTGAAGGAGAACCATGCTGTAGGTGATTGGAACACCGTCATGTCGTCAAATTCAGAATCCAATATTAAATCCATTCCGGTTACCAAAGAAGAACGAACGTCGATCTCTTCTCAACAAACACGTTTGAGTTAACGATCAAACTTTGAAGATTACATAATCCGGAAGTTTCAGAACTTCTTCAATACCCGAGCCAGTGTGCGAGTATTGCCATCAGCATGCTAGGGGTTAATCAAGGCGACAGGCTAGCTACGAATTCCACTTCACCAATTTGGGATATGTTATCTTCCCCGACGGTTTGCGTCGAAATTAGTTTCGATGTTTGTCACGAAGTCAAATTATTATAGGAAGAGTCCATTAAGATGTCACCACGTGCCTCTGACTGTCTTATATTACATGACGTTCTCTAATTAGGCAGTGATGTGCTTGGAGTGTGTATGTGATTGTCATCTGTGTTCTCTGTGTATCGCGACGGCAGGTACCACGAACACATAATATACCTGATCCAATAACTGTACATGTAATTAGTACAGCACGGTGATGACGCAGCTAGAAGACCGTCGATCTAATCACACCAACTTTACAGAGTAATTACATCACACGATAGAACTCATCCTGTTGATTTTTATCCGATGAATACAGTAGATTATGGTGAAACAAATCTCACGTTGTAGTCGACAGTATATCACACATTGATTTCTGGGATGTACCCACACTGCTCTCCTAGCTGACCCTTATACACAATAGCAGGCTCTTGTACACAATTCTAGTCCAGAGGTCTTCAAAACTAAAACATATTACTGTGACAAGCTATGGCATCTTGGAGTGATCTCAGTAAAGCTGAGATTTTCCGCCAAATATGTCATCAACCCTGGTCGATGAACGGTCTGACAGCACGCGGCGCCAGTTGTGCTATGGTGGTCAATGGCGACACCGAGAATAGGTTAGTCGGAGTGCTCTGATTACCGTATACACTCGCATTATACTCATACTTACTTCCGTGATAAGTTTTCATTGGTGTTGAGCAATGCATCTAGATCAAAGAAATATTATAATAACCACAACAATCGATTCATCGATTGCTTTGCACCGGGATTACATTAAAGTATTTATAAAACAACGAGGTAATATGTTGTCCAGGATAAAGTCCTTGGACTTCGATTATACAATACTTACATGCGTTCAGACCTCTTTTCCGCGTCTTCTTTAATGATGTTGAAATATATATTTAGTCTATCAATGGATGTGATTTGTCCACATTACAACATGACGCGCACACTGTACTCTGAAAACGAGTTACAGTACAAGTACGGCAAACCCGTTCAGGAAATCATTACACTGAAACATTACTGCACACTCTTAATTGCTCGCATACTTCACATAAAGGGATGGCCCTTCATTCTGGCCTAGAAACAGATTACACTTTCAGTGTTCTCGTCCTCCAACACAATATACGTTGGAAAAAATCATGTCTGGTGTTTTTAATGCATATGGGTGACGTATTCTCTGAGAATTATAGCATCCCAGTTGCAATTCAATTCTTTCATGGCAAATTTAACAGTTCTGATAATTGACATACTAGTATTATGGTATCCCAAAATGTTCGCAAAGACAATAAACGTTGGAACTAATTGTCAGGTGGTTTTAGTGCGCATAGGTCTCCAATTCCCTGAGAATAACATTCAATGCACAATTCAACTTACAATGTCATATGTTATCGTGAAAGAAATACGACGAGTCACACAGCAAGACTTATATAATGATAAATATATGTTGGAATTCATCACCTATTTTCTCAGTACGTATATCGCCACTTCCTTAAGCTACAAAATCCAACGCACAATTCAATTCTTCCATTGTAAATTTGCAATTTCAGATATTTCACATAAATTGTCTTGAAACGACCGCGACGATCCCCAAAAATATTCACCCAAAAATGTCAGATATTGCAAGCACACAAGCAATTACCTCCGGGTCGTTCTTTTATCCCAATTATTTACGCTTTCGGATGATCACGGTGTCAACTATTTAATCTGACATTCACAGCATGCAGAGTATTTGGGGCTATTCTTCCAACCCGGAGAGCCACAGACACACATATTGCATACATTATGTCACCGCCCAACACAGTGGGATCTGCTTTATGAAGAACGTCTTCTGTAATCTGCGTCGTTTATCGCACCACCGACTCTACCCTCCATCAATTGGTTGTCTGCCCACTGACTGCCACCGTAACCTCCCTATCCATACAAACCGACTTACGGTCCTTGCTCGCCACTGATCAAGCAAGTATGATTGCATGCCTGCCAACTGTATTAACCTGAAACTTTAGAACCTTGATGTAACCCCATCACCCATCTGACTTCAAACCTGTAGAAGACACCATTAATGCTGCGAGTCGTGACTAAGGTAGCATACATGTCCGTGCTGCATTCATTAGCTATTCAGTACACGTAGTCAGCCTATAATTAACGAGCTTGTGTCTCAAGGAATGAGCATTTTGCTTCCGATTGTAGTTAGTATTTTACTAGCTGCTTTGAACACTTAATGGTATTTGCGACCATGTGTAATGATTCCTTGAAAAGAAGCTTCTGAGTAGTACGACATTAGGTTGCATTGATTTGCTATATATGATGTTACTTTAAGAAAAACACCGAGCGACTAACATCTGAAGAAAGCTTTCTACAAAGGAGCTGGTTGTAATTGACGGCAAACTACTTTGTTACGTTTAATGAAATGCTTGCGCAATGGAGGATGAGTCCTAACAACTCTTGTGGGGTGATAAGGGATTCAACTGGTATTATTTTATGTATTTAATAAGGATTGTCACCATTAGGAACGGGTTAGAATTATCTAAACCGTTTCTAAAAGCGAAAACCTTCAAATTTCGAATTGCAATTGCAACCTTCGAATTTATACAATGGTATAAAATGCCTGCTGTCTTCAGCATTACCACGGCCCATTACATTTAATGCTGTGAGGTGATTACACATCTGGATAAAACTTGCTCTAAATTAGAAATGTAGGAGTTGACATTTCTCTAGGAAGTTTAGTTCTTACACTAATATCAACATCTTCTGATGACGGTCGTCGTCATTTTCTTGCTAGACAATCGTCAGACGGTAAGTCGCTGCGTGTGAAATGGGTCTAGATGACCGGTATTTCCTCCAACATAAATGTGCTGGCTTCATGATCATGATTCATAAATGTCTGGGGGTTCTTCACCCATACCCAACGTCTAGCAGATCTGCTGCTACTGGAATTGGTGGTTGTGTGTACTAACTTACCGGAAACCGGCTTTATTGGCAATAATGATTGCGTGTGTTCGTGTGTGCGTAAGAGGGTTTCTGAGATCGACTAAATGAGTTCAGTAAACACAGACCCGAATCACCGAGATTACCTTTTGCTTTACGTTGTATTATGAAAGTCAACAATGCAGCGTTAATTATGCACGGAACGTCCAGACCTCTTCCTCTCAGACAGTGTCATAATGCCATAATTATATTTTCGCTTGATTTATGACTGTAGTCCGCCTTTGTACTTTCTAGTGACATATAAATGATTTCCGTAACTTGGTTGGTATATCGACGAGCATAGGATCGAAATTGGGTATGTGGCTCTCATTTAAGCGTAATGACCTTTGACTAGAATCAATATGCTGGTAAGCAGTGACAAAGTAAGACGTTAATGGGAAGTAGGGTATCGCAATTTCGACATTCAGCGGTAGACATAATAATTTAGATGAGCAAGGAGGTAAAGCAATACATTAGAAGTTGATAGGATTGGAGGACGGGTGTGCGAGCTAGTGTGGATTATTGTATTTAGATAATACAGGCTGCTGGTGGTGTTGTCAAAATGAATTGAGTGTGGCCATTTAAATATGTATATTATGTATCTGAAGATGTGCCCATGAGTGTGTGAGTGTATGTGAGAGAGAGAGAGAGAGATAGAGAGAGAGAGAGAGAGAGAGAGAGAGAGAGAGAGAGAGAGAGAGAGAGAGAGAGAG
>JAUTBZ010159844.1:0-11040 GCA_032361785.1 Lepetodrilus galriftensis | reverse complement strand
TTTACGGATAAGCTATTTTCTAACTTATCTTTTGTGTATAGTGATTTTAATTATGGATTTAGTGTGGATAATGCAGGTTCTCAAATTGATATGACATCTGGAATTGATGATTATAATTTAAAACAAGATTTGCATTGGTATCCCAATGTCAATAATAAGATAAAATTTGGATGGAGCGGTTCTTTCCACTTGTTTAAACCTGGAGCGTTTCGCAAAGATAATGATGGAGGTGGAAGTAATAGTTTTGATATCAGTCAGCAAAGGGCACTCGAAGGAGGCATGTATATTGAGAATGAGCAAAAAATAAATCGGATAAGCCTTAATTATGGCCTTCACTTAAGTTCTTTTAGTAACATCGGTGAATATGATGTGAAATCTTACAATGATAAAGACGAAATTATTAATATTCAGCATTATGACAAGGGAGATGTTTACAATACCTACTTGGGTTTAGAACCAAGATTTAGTGCGACTTATATGTTGAATGATAAAAGTTCCATTAAGGCTTCCTATCATCGTGCTTACCAATACATGCATTTACTATCCAACTCTACTTCCGGTACTCCGACAGATATTTGGGCGCCTAGTACTCCAATAGTTAAGCCTGAAATCGGTGACCAAGGAGCCATAGGATATTTTCGAAATTTTAAGGATAATAAATGGGAGTTTAGTCTAGAGACTTATTACAAGTATCTACAGAATCAAGTTGACTATGAGGATGGAGCACAAACTTTTTTGAATCCAAACATAGAAGCAG
This sequence comes from Lepetodrilus galriftensis, assembly GCA_032361785.1. NCBI lineage: Eukaryota > Metazoa > Mollusca > Gastropoda > Lepetellida > Lepetodrilidae > Lepetodrilus > Lepetodrilus galriftensis. The sequence continues at coordinate 10,283 of JAUTBZ010159844.1, read as the reverse complement.
ACCTCGTTTTTGGCAAAGGAAGAGCCTATGGGGTTGAGTTTTATTTGAAGAAAAAACAAGGACTTTTGAAAGGTTGGGTGTCTTATACTTTGTCAAAATCTGAACGACAGTTTGGAGATATTAACAGTGGAGATTGGTTCTCTGCAAGACAAGACAGAACGCATGATATCTCCCTAGTTGGTACTTACCAGTTGTCAAAAAGATTTTCACTGTCCAGTTCATGGGTGTATTATACAGGAGATGCCGTAACCTTTCCGACAGGAAAATATGCAATAGATGGCGAAATTCTGAATCTTTTTGGTTCAAGAAATGGAAGTAGAATGCCTGATTATCATCGTTTAGATTTAGGGGTTACTTGGAATCTTAAAGACAGAAAAAAATGGAATTCCGATATTAATCTTTCGCTCTATAATGTGTATAGTAGAAAAAATGCCTTTTCTATTACCTTTCAAGAAAGTGAAACAAATCCCAATGCAACAGAGGCTGTAAGGCTTTCTTTATTTGGAATAGTCCCTTCCGTTACTTGGAATTTCAGAATTAAATAATTGTCCTTGTAAAGTAAAAAGAGCAAAGTCTAACTCTTAACAAATAACAAAAACCAATGAAATATTTATTAATCTTCTTACCTATTCTGTTTATTGCTTCCTGTCAAGACGTAATTACCTTAGACTTGGAATCAAGCGAACAAAAAGTAGTCATTGAAGCAAATCTAAATGCAACAAGTGGAGTCTGCACTGTTTCACTAAGCAGGTCAAGTGATTTTTATGAAACTAGCGACTTTCAAAAAATTAATGACGCAAATATCCAAATTGAGACTGCTCAAGGTGACTTTCATTTTCTTGCGAACCAAGGAAATGGGTTGTATAAAACATCAGGAGTCTTCATCTCGCCAGGAGATTCTATTGACCTCAAAATTGTATTGGCTGATAATAAAGAATTCATAGCCAAAGCGGTAGCTCCAAATCTTGTTACGTTGGATGATATCAATCTTGTTAAAAGTAGTATTAATCGCCCTTTCGGAAACGCTGACGGTGATTATGATTTATTTATTGAATGGAAGGATGCATCCGATGAAGAAAACTATAATAGAATGAAAGTCTATAGGAACAACGAGTATTTGTCTGGGTTTTATGTACTTTTTAGTGACATTGTTCAAAATGGCAAGGATATTAGTATGCCATTAATGGGGCAGCGTTTTTCAAAAGGAGACACGGTTAAAGTGGCATTACTTTCCTGTAATAAATCTTATTATGATTATTTTTCCGATATTTCGAAAAGCGCAGGAAAAGGTTTTTCTTCTGTGACTCCATTTAACCCAACAGGTAATGTTAATAATGGAGCTATGGGATATTTTGGTGTTTGGTATGTGTCTGAGGTGGAAAAAATTATAGAATAAACGTTTACTGTTCAGCACTAGATAGGATGGCACACGGATGACGCAGATAAAGCGGATTTACACAGATTTTCTCAGTAGGACAGTTAGATTTATACGGATTTTTTCATTTTGCTTCGCAGGACTAGATAGGATGGCACACGGATGGCACACGGATGACGCAGATAAAGAGGATTTACACGGATTTTCTCTGTAGGACAGATTGTTTTATATGGATTTTTTCTTATTGCTTCCCAAAATGAGCGCAAATAAGGTCATGCTGAATAGTTACGAATAATCAGAGTTGTATTTAAAAAAGGTGTACATTTGTAGTAGTACTTTGCATGAGGTATAATGATGTTCTTCGAAGCATTACAGGAAAGTACATAAACAATGGCCATGGCTTATAAAATAAAATCAAATTGGACTCATGTATTGACTTGGGTTGTTTTTTTTGTTCTAATGGCAGCTTCCTCTTTCCTTGTACTGGGATCCGCAAATGCCTTGTTAAGAAGTTTATTAGGTGTTCTTGTTTTAGCCATTGTATTTTACCTTAATTACCTTACTCTACTACCCGTTTTTCTAGAGAAAAAAAAGTATGTTAAGTATTTTTTGGCTGTATTTATTTTACTGGTAATGGGTGTTGCTTTGGCAACTTATTCTGATTTGTTGTTTTTTGATTTAGCATCGTTCATTGATAGAGGCTATCTTTCGAAAGAGTATATCGAACACCTTCCAAAGCAGATATTCAAAGGGCGTATTTTAGTGATAAATACGATTACGATTCTAGGCACCTTGTTTTTAAGCACCATCTTCAGAGGGATTGTGCAAAGACAAAAAGATGATATAAATAAGGTTCAGTTAGAGAGCAAAATTATTGAAGCAGAATCTGAGCTTTTAAGATCTCAGATTAATCCCCATTTTATTTTTAATGCACTCAATAACATCTATTCACTTTCGCAAGTACAATCCCCAAAAGCTCCTGATGCCATTCACAAATTGTCGCAAATACTAAGGTATGTGATTTATGATAATAGTGATAAATTTGTAAATATTGAACGTGAAATTGACTATATACTCAGCTATATAGATTTGCAAAAAATGAAAGATGATGAAATTGAAGAGAACATTAAGTTGGACTTGAATATTCAAAACAAAAACATTCAGATAGCCCCTATGTTGTTAATACCTTTTGTTGAAAATAGCTTTAAACACAGTTATATTGAAGACACCAAAAATGGCTGGATTGCTATTAAAATTGAGACTACAGCGGATAAACTTTCTTTCACTTGTAAGAACAGTATCCCACAGTTTGAAATTGTAAAAGATAAGGTTGGAGGCGTAGGATTAGAGAATGTAAAAAAAAGGTTGGAATTGATTTATCCAGACACTTCAGAATTGGAAATTCTTCAGGAGGAGAATGTGTTTAGTGTCCGTTTGGATATTGTTTTTTGACCCCAAAAAAAACGAATGCACTTATGGTAATAAACTGTATGATCGTAGATGATGAACAATTGGCGAGACAATTAATCAAAAGGTATGTGGACATGCTTCCGCATTTAGAAGTCGTAGCAATATGCAAGAATTCAATGGAAGCGATGAAAGAATTGCATTCAAAGGAGATTGATTTGATATTTTTGGATATACAAATGCCTGATTTAACGGGTGTTGAGTTTTTAAAGTCAATTAATCAGCAACCCGCAATAATATTTACGACAGCCTACAAGGAGTATGCGGTGGAAGGATATGAACTTGATGTTATTGATTATTTGTTGAAACCTATTTCTTTCGAGCGTTTTACGAAAGGGGTGAATAAAGCAATGGAATTTATTTTAGCAAAAAAAAGAATTGCTAATTCAGGTACTGCTCCGGAAAAAAATGATAGAGATTATATTAATATTAAGGCGGACCGTCGTGTGTATAAGGTAAAACATGAAGAGCTAAAGTTTGTGGAAGGACTTGGGGAGTATGTGACCTATCATACAACGGATAGAAAAATCGTTTCCCTTGCCTCGCTTAGAAATTTAGAGCAGACACTACCAGCTAATTTGTTTTTGCGGGTACACAAATCTTTTATTGTTAACATGGATTTTGTTTCGGCTCTTTATGGTAACCGTTTAGAGCTTGAAAAAGAAATGATTCCTATAGGTCGAAGCTTCCGCGAAAAAGTAAAGAGCGTATTTGGTGAATGAATTAGATTTAGCAAATCTTTGAGACCTACGGATTTGCTAAATTATTTCGTATATTTGCGCAAGCCTAGGCAAGCTGAAACCTGAGTCGCAAAACTATCATACATGACACCACAAGAAGCCCTCGAAAAATATTTCGGCTATAAATCCTTTCGTCCACGCCAATTAGAAGCTATAGAGCATTTACTCGCTGGCCAAGACGCTTTAATCATTATGCCTACAGGCGGCGGTAAATCCATGATTTTTCAAATTCCGGCCATCGTCCAAAAAGGCGTTACCATAGTCGTTTCGCCATTAATTTCGCTAATGAAGGATCAAGTAGATTCATTGGTCAGTAATGGTATCCATGCAGCTTTTGTCAACAGCGCTCAGACGGCCACACAGAAAAACAAAGTGCTCGATGACCTGTATAATGGCCTCACGAAGGTCTTATATGTGGCGCCTGAAACAATGCTCAAACAGAGCTTTATGACGCTGCTGAATCGTTTAGAAATTTCTTTATTCGCCATAGATGAAGCACATTGTATTTCTTCCTGGGGCCATGATTTTAGACCGGAATACAAGCAGTTGAGTATCCTCAAACAAAAATATCCAAAAATCCCAATCGTTGCCTTGACAGCCACAGCGGATCGGATTACACAGAATGATATTATACAGATTTTGGGCATCCAAGATAAGCGATTTATTTCGTCGTTTGATAGACCCAACTTAAGCCTAAGTGTTGCGCCAGCTCAAAAACGTTTAAAGGTCATTGACAACTTCATTAGTGAGCGACCAGGAACCTCTGGAATCATCTATACTTTGAGCCGTAAATCAGCTGAAAAAACATCCGCTAAATTGAACGCATTAGGTTATAACACAGGGTTTTATCATGCGGCCATGCGACCAGATGAACGGGCAAAAATCCAAGAGGATTTTATCAACGATAAAGTACCGATAATCTGTGCGACCATCGCTTTTGGAATGGGTATAGATAAGTCAAATGTTCGCTGGGTAATGCACTACAATTTACCCAAAAATATTGAGGGTTATTACCAACAAATTGGACGTGCTGGACGAGATGGTTTACCGAGTGATACGGTGCTTTTTTACACGTATGCAGACTTGACCATGCTTCAGGATTTTGCTCGAAATAGTGGTCAACCAGAGATTCAATTGGAGAAGCTTGCGCGAATGCAACAATACGCAGAGGCAACCACTTGTAGAAGAAAGATACTCCTCTCCTACTTTAATGAACAATTGGAAGAAAATTGTGGCAATTGTGATGTCTGTAAAAATCCTTCTGAAACTTTTAATGGTTCGGTGCTTGCGCAAAAAGCCATTTCAGCTATCCTTCGAAGCAAAGAACAAATTGCCACAGGCATGACCATTGATATACTAAGAGGTTCGGGCAAAAAGGAAATTAGGGATTTGGGTTATCAGCACCTCAAAACCTATGGTGCGGGTCGGGAATTATCGTATTTTCAATGGCAACAGTACATGATGCAAATGCTTCATCATGGCATTTTTGATATTAACTATCAAGACCATAACAAATTAAAAATTACGCCTTACGGACGAAAAATATTAATGGGGGAAAAGGAATTACAATTGTCCAAAGTTGGTTCTTTCCAAGAAATGAGAAAGGCTTCAAAACCCAAACCAATTGCTTCCAAAAAACAACACAAAGAAGATAAATTATTTGACCAACTTCGAGAATTGCGTGGTGAATTGGCAGCCGAAAATAATGTCCCAGCCTACATCATCTTTTCTGATAAAACCTTACGGCAAATGGCAGAGGACATGCCTATTAGCCGAGAAGAGATGCTGCAAATTTCTGGAATGGGTGAGCATAAGTTCCTTCAGTATGGACGACAGTTTTCCTTGATTATCAATCAGTTCCAAAGTCAAAGCTCTAACAATGAAGAGAGCAAAAAGCATGGTAGCACTTTTCTATATACCAAGCATTTATTGGATCAAGGCTTATCCATTAAGGAAGTCGCAGAGAAACGAGGATATAGTGAAACGACTATCGAAACGCACATCGCTAGATTATATGGCGAAGGAGAATTAGTGGACATCTCCCCTATTATTTCAGATACCAAAATTATTGAATTGGCGATGTTAATCGGGGAACTCCCCTACCCTGTTGCTTCGAATTTAAAGAAGACTTATGAGCGTTTTGAACAGGTTTGGTCTTACCCGCAAATAAAGCTGGCTATGGCTCATTTGGAACGTAAGAATGCTGGGAAGACTAGTTTGTTTTAAGGCTATCCGAAGTTTTAATCGGAACCAACTTAACGTAAGCTACGTAGATATATAAAAAAATCACAATATGAAAAGCTCAATTATAATCATTATTCTCTCTTTTTTCTTTTTTCAATCTGTTGCGCAGAATTGTTTGCCAAATGGTATTGTTTTTCAAGCTCAAGCTGAGGTTGATAATTTTTCAACAAAATATGCTGGCTGTACAACAATTATTGGGAATGTCAGTCTTGGCAATGGGTTTTCTACTGATAATATTCTAAATGTGGACGGTCTCAATATGATTGACAGCATAGGAGGTTATTTAGCAACTTCTCAATTTACACCACTAAGCCAATTTGAAGGGTTTACAAATCTTCGTTATATAGGTGGACATTTAATTTTGTTTAATAAGACTGGAACATTTAATTTTCATGGTTTGGAAAGGTTGAAATTTATCGGCGGTAAAATGACGGTAAAAACAGATGGTGATTTTGAAGGTCTGGATAGTCTAGAGACAATAGGAGGGAAATTGACCATCTCAAAAGCAAAGAGTTTTGTAGGATTAGAACGTTTGACAACTGTCAGGGAATTTTCTGTCAATAATGTAAAAGCCAAAAATCTGGAGGGATTAAATAACCTAACTACGGTTGAACGGATATTAGTTATAAATAATAATGATTCTCTTCAAGTTTTAAAAGGTTTAGATAACTTAGAGTCTATTGGAGGTTTATGGATTTTTGATAATGTGCATTTAAGCAATCTCAATGGCTTGCAAGGCCTTAAAATTAAAAATTTCATTCCTGGAGTTTTAGGAAAAATTTCCATCAAGAATAATCCAGAACTGAACTATTGCGACATGAAATTTTTGTGTGATGCAAAGAAACTTTCACTTCCAGTTATATTAGAAAATAATGGTGCTAATTGTAGTGATGCCAATAATATTAGTTGCTTGAATAAGGGGATTTCTGGGACTGTTTTTTATGATGTGAACCAAAACAAAATTTATGATGAAAATGAATTTGGAATCGACAACCAAGCCATTCAGTTTACTCCTTCAAATGAATTAAGTTTGACCAATGAATCTGGATGGTTTTTTCAACGATGTGATAGCGCAACCACTTATAATATTGCTTGGGTTCAAGATACAAACTGGATCCTTACAACTGACACAGTATCTTATAACATCAAATTTGAACCTGGGAGTACCAATAATTTGGGAAAAGAATTCGGTCTTTACCCTAAACACAATAAGCACCATGGCTTAATTAATCTAACATCAAATCCACCTCGATGTAATACAAAAGTTGATTTTTTTGTTAGGTTTCTCAATGACGGCACTTTCATAGAAAGTGGCAAGATTATTCTCCAATACGATCCTAAGTCAATACTAATGGAAATTCCCGGTGATTTGAATGCAAAAGTGGATTCAAACAAGCATACTATTACTTGGCCAATAGATTCTATTTCTCCTTTTGATTATGAAGAATTTAAAATTTCTTTCTTGATGCCTAATGAATCTTTGACAGGCCAACTATTGAGCTTTTCCGCCCAAATGCTAAATAATAACTCAGATCTATTATCAAGTTCTGGCTATAGACCATTAGTACTTTGCTCCTATGACCCAAACGATAAAAACGTCCAACCGCCAGGAGAACAAGTAGACCATTATACGCTCCATGACGAAAAACTAACCTACACTATTCGATTTCAAAATACAGGAAATGCAGAAGCAATTGATATCAAAATACTAGATACGATTGACACACAATTAGATATCAATACCCTACGAGTTGTAAATAGTAGCTTTCCAGTGGAAGTTACCAGAAAAGACCAAGCAGTAGCCTTTAATTTTAGAAATATCTGGCTACAAGATAGTACACATAACGAACCAGAAAGTCATGGTTTTGTAACCTATGACATCTCCCCTATTCCTAACTTGCCAGACTATTCTGTTATTGAAAACACTGCTCATATTATTTTTGATTTTAATCCAGCTATCATCACAAATACCGCTTTTAATACCATGGTCACAACCATACCCGTTGGTATTCTCGAAACTAATCTGACCCCCGTGGTTTTATACCCAAATCCAACTACTGGAATTCTTCATATTTCTACCTTGAAAGATTACAATAGTATTCGGATTATCAATCTTTTAGGAGAAGTTGTTTTTACTTCCGTAAAAATTGGAGGAAAGCACACAATTGATGTCTCTAGTTTAAATAAAGGTGTCTACTTTGTGCACCTCGATTTCGGCACTTCTATTGGAATTGGAAAATTTATAAAAAATCTATAGATCATTGAAGTGGGCAAATTGCTTCCTTAGATATACTTGGCTTTGGCTCGTTGGAACGAATAGATGTTGGTAAGTTTTGATTTTTTTGGGCTAGCTGGTTGATGAGATTAATTTAGCCTACCTTTGCAATATGCAATTCAAGATTCTGACAAATAGTTTATTGGACCAATACACAGAGATTATTGGGGAATCGCCTTTATCCCTGCTAGATAAGGTCGAAGCAATAAAACTACCCGTTGATTATTTTGAGTTTTATAAATCAGTTTCGTCTGTTTATTCTTCCAAAATAGAAGGTGAAGACATTGATTTCGATAGCTATTATAAGCACAAATTTTTAAACGTGGAGTTCGAACCGGACTATACTAGAAAGGCCGATGACCTCTATGAGGCATATGATTTTATCTTCCATCACCAACTAAGTTTTGAACATGTACAAAAAGCGCATGCCATTTTAAGTTCAAAATTTTTACCGCAAGGTCAAAGGGGTATAATCAGAACAAACCCAATGTTTGTTATCAATGATGAAGACAGAATAGAATATGTGGCCGCCAGTCCTGCTATTGTAAAACAAGAATGGAACAAGTTGTTTGATGATATCGACTTGCTTAGGAAGATGGATTTGAACCCTTTTGAGGTCTTTTACTATGCTGCCTTATTACATTTAGTTTTTGTTAAGATTCATCCTTTTCAAGATGGAAATGGGCGAGCAGCTAGATTGATTGAAAAATGGTTTTTACTGGAAAAAATTGGAGAAAGAGCCATTTCAATTACTTTGGAAAAAAACTACTACAAAAAACTTTCTAAATATTACAGTAATATCAAAAAACTTGGATTAGAATATGAACATTTAGACTATACAAAAAGCCTAGATTTTTTGTTGATGACTGCTCATGGAATAAAAAATTAATTGGGATATAAAGTAGAGACAATTCATGAATTGTCTCTACCGTGTATCATGTATCGGCAAAAAAAAGACACCTGATTGCAAAATCAGGTGTCTTTTAATATTAAAAATTAAAATCCATTACGGCTTCTCCACCACTAATTTCTTAGAGACTGAATAACCATTCTCCCCAGTAATAATTACTTGGTAAAAACCATTCTTAACGTTGTCCAATTGAAGTCTAATAAGCTCATCAGAAATAGTCGACAATTTGTAAGATTGAACCACACGCCCTAAAGAATTTGACAAACGTACTTCTACTGTTTGTCCTTTAAAAGGTGCTAAATCCAATGACAATTCATCCATAGCAGGATTAGGAAATAGGCGCACGTCTTTGCGTACATCAAATTGTCCATCCACTAAGTTAGATAAAATACTGTTTCCTGTAAGGGTAATCGCTACTATTTGATAATAGTTACGACCTAATTCAGGACGGTTATCTGTAAAATGATAACTTCTAGCAGCCGAAGTCGCTTGACTTTCCACTTGACCAACAGTAACAAAATGAACACCATCCATAGAGCGTTGAACAATGAAAAAATCTGTTTCATTGCCCGTGTTATTCTCCCACTGTAAGTTAGCCACTAAAGCACTTTGCGCAAGATTTAAATTCAAAATTGCTTGGGTACTTAAGTTCTGTCCAGCAGCTACAAAGCCAGCATCAATACTGACATTTCCTCTAGCACTAGAAAGCGTAACACAATCTGTAAAACCGGTCCAACCTTGATTCACATCATTGTCCTTTTCAGCGTCACTACCAGCATGTGTAGTCGTAACTGAGTGACCAACAGGAGGTGCAAATTTCACCTTATAAGAGCCAGCTACCAAGTTATTAAAAGAATAATGTCCCTGAGCATCTGAAGTCGTTTGGTTTAACCAATTGCCTTGACAATCTGTCAGCATCACAAAGGTATTTGCCAATCCGGACTCGCCAGCATCTTGAATTCCATTGGCATTGTCATCCAACCAAACATAGTCTCCAATAGTCCCAGCATCACCAGTTGGAGGAGTTGTACCACATCGCATAAACTCTAACGGTGTAGGTGTATTAGTCGGTGCTTGACAATCTCCAACGTAAAGTGGGCGCATCATGTCAAAGTCCTCATGTGATAAAATATGGCAGTGCCAAACATATAAACCTGGTAAATCAAAATTAACAGCAAATCTTGCGATTTCTCCAGGCAAAACGATATAGGTATCTTTAAAATGATTGGTTTCAATTGTAGGTTGACCTAGTCTGACAATTGAACCAGCTGT
>JAUTBZ010159833.1:0-11041 GCA_032361785.1 Lepetodrilus galriftensis | reverse complement strand
CATTGATAAAAAAATTGAAATATCAGAAATAAAAAACATAGTTCACTCTGGAGACAAGGCCCAATTTTTATTTGATGAAATGCAAGAGCTTGAACAATTATCTGATTCTATTAAAAATATATCAATAGATACATCCTTTACAAAATCTTTGAAAATCAGAGAAAAGCTTAAGAAAAATTCTAAAGAAATAGATGAAAACTCAGTTGAAGATTTAGAAAATTTAGCATTAAAAGAAAAAACTGCTTTCGATATCTTAGAAGATTTTGTTAACAACAAAATAGTAAAAGAAGCAAATCTTGAAGCAGCTAACTCTATTTTATTTACAGGTTTTACAGATCCTCAGATTATTTCTAACCTAGATGAAGGGCCTTTTAATTTACCTGTTGATGATGAACCTTTTGATATGATTGATTTGGACACTGGTTTAGTTGTAGATGAAAACATTACTTCAGATGAAGAAATTGTAGTAAAGAAAAATTTAAGCGAAGAAGAAATTAAATTAATAAAAGAAGAAGTTAGTTTATCTAAAGCATTAGAAGAAGCTCACAAAAAGATGATGCTTGGTAATGAGCTAGATCTTTACCTAACAAAAGACTTAGAAGAAAAAGAAAAAGGCTTATCTATTACATCTAAGAAGATAGCACAAAATGCTAAAGATCTTGATTTAAACCTTGATTTTTTAAATAAAGAGGAAGAATAATGACTAATCCACTATTAAATAAATTTAATACACCATTTGAGACAATTCCTTTTAGTATAATAAAAGAAGAACATTTTAAACCAGCAATAATAAGGTCTATTGAACTTTTAAAAGAAGAAATTGATAGAATTAAAAATATTGAAGGAAAAAGAACATTTGATAATACTATTGTAGCTTTTGAAAATACAGATTCTCTACTTGAAAGAATTGCTAGTATCTTTTTTTCAATTAATGGAGCAGAAACTAATGATAATATTCAAAAAATAGCTAAAGAGATATCTCCTTTATTGTCTAAAACAGAAAATGATATTATTCTTGATGATAATTTATTCTTATGTATAAAAGAGATTTATGATAACCAAGATAATTTAGATGATGAAGAGAAGGAGTTAGTTTCTACACATTATAATAAGTTTATTCGTAATGGTGCGTTACTGAATGATAAAGACAAAAATAAGTTAAGAAAAATAGATGAACAATTATCAACTCTTTCTTTAGAATTTGGACAAAATCTTTTAAAAGATTCTAATGATTATAAACTATGGCTAAATAAAGAAGATTTGGATGGTTTAAGTCAAGATTTGATTTCATCAGCGAGAGAAATAGCTAAAGAAAAAGGAAGTAAGCAAGAATATTGTATAACTTTAGATTTCCCAAGTTATGGCCCATTTATGAAGTATTCAAAGAGAAGAGATTTAAGAGAACAAATCTTTAAGGCTTATTCATTAAGAGCTGCTAATGACAATGAGTACAATAATGAATCGTTGATTAAAGATATTGTTTTGCTAAGATATAAAAGATCAAAACTATTAGGTTTTGATGATCATGCTAGTTTTATTCTTTCTGATAGAATGGCAAAAAATATTAAAACTGTTTTAGAATTTGAAGATAATATTTTAGATAAAGCATTTCCGTTAGCAAAAATCAAAATGCAAGAGTTACAAGAATTTGCATCAACATTAGATAATTTAGATCCATCCAGCTTTGATCGATGGGACTTCAGTTATTACTTAGAGAAATTTAAAGAAGAAAGATTTAGCTTTAGTGAAGAAGAATTAAAACCATACTTTAAACTTGAAAATGTAATAGATGGTGTTTTCCAAGTTGCTAACAGGTTGTATGGGCTAACATTTACTCAGAGGGATGATATAGATGTTTATCATCGTGACGTAAAAGTATATGAAGTACAAAACAAAGAGAAGCAACATGTAGGAGTTTTTTATGCTGATTTTTTTCCAAGAAAAGGAAAAAGAGCAGGTGCCTGGATGATGCCACTTCGATCTCAATTTAAGAAGAATAATAAAAACATAGGTCCACATATTTCTATAGTTTGTAACTTTACAAAACCTACTAATGAAAGACCTAGTCTTTTAAATTTTAGAGAGGTAATAACTTTGTTTCATGAATTTGGCCATTCTCTTCATGGACTACTTAGTAATGTTAAATTTAGCTCTTTAGCAGGAACTAATGTTTTATGGGACTTTGTTGAACTTCCATCCCAGATTCTGGAAAATTGGGCATCTGAAAAAGAGTGCCTTGATTTATTCGCTACTCATTATAAAACAGGTGAACTTATTCCTGATTCATTAGTGAAAAAGATAAAAGATAGTTCAAACTTTATGGAAGAAATACATACACTAAGACAGCTTTCTTTAGGATATCTTGACTTAGCTTGGCATACTGGAGATCCCTCTAGTATCGATAATATTAGAGAGTTTGAAAAAAAAATATCCGATAAAACTAATCTTCTAAATAATAAAGAAAGTAAAGGTATTCTCAGTTGTTCTTTTTCTCATATTTTTGTTGGAGGGTACTCTGCTGGTTATTATAGTTATAAATGGGCAGAAGTACTAGATGCTGATGCTTTTGAATTATTTTTAGAAAAAGGTATTTTTAACGAAGAAGTTGCTAACAGCTTTAAAGAAAATATTTTATCTAAAGGTGGAACAAAAGATCCAAATATCTTATATAAAAACTTTAGAGGGAGAGCACCGAACATAAATGCTTTACTGAAAAGATCAGGTATCGTGATTTAAATTATATATTTTTAAAATATTTCCGATAAGACTTGTGAATCGCTTCAGGAGTTTTGATTGGCAAAAATAATTATTTTATTTATATTTATAGTTTCTTGTAATGAGTACTTGGTTAATTCTTCAAATTTCGATGAACTTTCTACAGACTTTCAAAATCAAAGTAAAATTAGATTATATTCAAGTTCAGAGAAATCTAGGCCAGTTTTTATTATTGATGGATTATTTAGAAATGATATTATTAATTTATATTCAGATAAGTCATGTACTATAATTAAAGGTAGCGGTATATTTAATGGAACAGAATTAATAATCACGTCTGATTCTCTTATACCAGGTAACTACGAATTTCATATAACGGTAGAAAGAGACGATAAGAAGTCACCATGTTCGTTAATAAATAAACCTTACATATACTCTATTATCCCCTCTAGTCTAATTTTAAAAACTCCTATATTAATAAATAATTACATCAAACTTATTGTTAATGGTATTTCGTATGGAGACACAGTAACTTTATATGAGGATAATTTTGATGAAGGTGGACATTGTGACAAGATACTCAACACTGTAAATGTAGTAAATCAATCTGAAGAAATAAGTTCAGGAAAGTTATCTGAAGGTATCCACCATTTTTATGTTAAAAATAGAGATAGAGACGGAAACGAATCAGAATGTTCAGAATCTTCTGTTATTTATGAATATAGTTATTTATGTCCAGATGGCTACATTAAAGTGCCAGGAAATAATATTCTAGGTACAAGTAACTTTTGTGTAATGAAATATGAGGCCAAAACTTGGATAGATATAAATAGTGATAGTATTGTTGATACTATTGAAGTTGATCGAAGAGGGGGATGTGAAAATCTTGATTGTACATTAAAAATTGATGATTATTGCGACTACAAACCTGGTTCAAGTATTTTTGGTCTGCCTTGGCATTCAGTAAACGCAATTGAATCTTGGAATTTATGTAACTCCTTGAATGACGAAAATAATATTGATGATATAAAAAATGACATAAATAATAATGGGACATATTCATTAATATCAAATAATGAGTGGATGACAATTGCCAGAAACTTAGAAAATCAACAACATAATTGGTCTGAAAATATTGTTGGTAAAGTGGGAAGTTGTATTTATAGAGGAAATAGTAATACGAATAAATGTGGTTATAGGTTTGAATACGGACTTGCTGAATTTTATGATTATGATAATCCAGTTATTAGTTCTAATCCTCCGATAAGAAATAATAAATCAAAACTAGTATTAAGCAACTCTTTGGAAATTTATGATTTTGCTGGTAACCTATGGGAGTGGGTAGATTGGTCAAGTAATGATAGTATTTTTTCTATAGGACCAGTTAATTGTGAAAAAAATTGGAAAGAAACTTTTGAAGTTTCTGGTTGTTTGGAAGAATTTGAAGTTATGCCTCTTAATTCAACTAATATTAATTCATATGATTCAAGTTATGGTTTAGGTAGAGTTTTGGGAGGAAGTAGTGGTGCGGCCCTTAGAGGTGGAAGCTATATGTCAGTTGATTTTGGAGGGATATATGCTTTACGCTTAAATACGCTAAAAGACTCATTAACTGATATTAGTAACTTAGGATTTAGATGTATATTTAGAGCTCCATAGATCATAAGCTTTCGATATTGCTAAATATTTTTCTTAATTATCCGTTAAGAATGAAAGACTTTTACTACAATGTTGTAATTTGAATAGGTTTTTATATTCTATATTATTATTATTATTATTTTCATGTACAAAAATAAAAGTTAGAGATTCATTTTTAAAGAATATAAGCTTTAAGTTGAGCTCTGAAGTATCTGATAAATCTACACCCATCTTTGTTGTAAATGGATTATCAAGAGATGATATAGTTTATCTATATTCTGATAGTGATTGTTCAAACTTTGTAGGTGAAAGTATATATAATTATGGTTCTTTAAAAATTATTTCTGATAAAATTGATGTAGGAAACTACAATTTTCATTTTAGAATAAATCGAAAAGACCAATTAACAAACTGTTCAAAGTTAAATGTTAAATATAATTATTATCGTCCTGATATTAATTTTAGATTAAAAAATCCAAATAATACAATTAGTAGTAATCGTGTTGTTGAGTTTACTGTTTCTAATGTATTAATTAATGATATAATTAAAATATATTTAGATAATAAAGATGATGATAATCATTGTGACAAACTTGTTGGTACATCTACAGCTCTCTCCTCAGAGGTTAATATTTCTTCTACTATTTTAAGCGAAGGTAAACACAAATTTTATATGAAACTTAGTAATACTGACTTTTTAGATAAATGTTTAGATTTAAGTGTTGAATATGAAATTGATATAGCACCTCCAAGTAATACATCTACTATATCATTAATAAATATTCCTTCTCATTACTCGAATGTTAATAATATATCTCTAAGGGTTGATGGTGTTAGTACTGGAGATCTTATTAAGGTATATAAATACATCTTTAATATAGGTGATGACAATGGGGTTCACTGTGATAGTAATAATATTGTAGGATTTAAAGTAGCGACGGGTAATAGTGTCGATATTGATATTTCTACAATAATTATGCAAGGACACATTATCAGCGCTGGTTTTTTTTTTCGTGTGTAGTTTGGTTCCTATTTAATGCATATTAAAGGCATAATATTTGTCAAACACACAGAAATTTGTGTTCAACTGTTAAATGTCATGCTTTGCCCTCTCATCAAAAGACCCATGTTTTATTAGTTAGAACTACAGTAGACCTTGCATATAACGGACTCAATGGGACCGGCTATTTCTGTCCTTTATAATTAGCGTTGGACAGGATCGGAACTTCAGATTACGTCTGTTATATGCGAGTGTCCGGTTTATCCGAGGCAGGTATATGCGAGGTCTACTGTAGTCTTGTATACATGTGTCTAATTCAGTACTTGACATTGTTGTTCTTTTCCCCATCATTATAATTAACCCATGATATCTTTTCAGCTGAGGGAAGACAAGGTCCCCAAAACAGTAGGTATGGATGCAGATCATGATTGCATTGTTTATATATTTATCACAAAATTTCCCTTGATGAACTTTGAAGAAAATGCTTAATTTAATTATCTGCAGTAACATTAGAAAAGTGATCATTTGAGTCGAATACATTCCCTGAACCAGGTTGGGGAAACTCACAAACGAGCTATAATAGCTAGAAGGAGCTAATAATTTTAGGATGTTTTCACCACCGGCAACATCAATTTCGCTTATTATTAATTAATTTGCCAACTAATTGTACACATTGATGTCGGAAATGAACATAGATAATCTGGTGTTACAAATCTGAAAATCAATTTTATATTCGAGTTATTGACATTTAGTTTTTTTCCCTTATAAGTTAAAACTTTCACTGGTGATGAGTAAATATGAGTTAACTAATGATGGTAATATTGCTTTCAGAAAATTTCCGAGCTCTGTGCACTGGTGAGAAAGGGTTCGGCTACGCAGGCTCCGTGTTTCACCGGATCATTCCCAACTTCATGATCCAAGGCGGGGACTTCACCCGTAGCGACGGAACAGGAGGAAAGAGCATTTATGGGGCATCATTCAACGACGAGAACTTTGATCTGACTCATGATTGCGAAGGTAGGTACAGTCTACATGAACTCGCAACTCTTCGCGTTTTGTGTTGTACCAAGTTGTGAATGGAGTAGTATTATCGTGTATGGAGCCACGGTTATCTGTCACCGTTACGCCATTTCATACAGTAACTTCCTTAAACCTGGTGACATTCCTCCAATGATTCAGAGCAACAATTCAATCGCTCCTGCTGACAATATAACAGGCCCCGAGATTACGAAACTTTCTGAGCACAAAAACGTACTCGGTCTATGACGTCACATGACGTTATATGAACACTATTCTGAGTTGAGTACAGAAACGTACTCAGAAAAGTTTCGTAATCTCGGGGCCAGGTTATTCCAAATACAGGCACAGCAATTTTAATTGGAAATCCACAGATATATTTTCCCAGTATTTACGGTATTTGCCCTGGACATGGTTTGCAGCACTGCACTTGGTTTCCCAGGGTTTCTCCGAACGTGCAATCCTGCGTCACATACGCACAAAATGCAAGTTTGGACGCATGAATATTCTATTAAAAATAAAATTGACAACTTGAGTTGAGATTAATTTTATCGTATTTCTAAATTTGCTACATCACAGCATAGATTAGCAGAGACTAGAATGATAAAGTAACATCGGTCATTTACTCTAGTTACTGCTGTTTGCAATCGGCAAATAAAACTTGTGCGTCCTTCATCAGTTTACTAACGTTTTACTTACGTGCAAAGGGGAGTAACTCTAATCCTTCTGAGTGTACGTGAAATGCATGGGACTCGCTTTTTCTAACTTGGGACGCGAAAAGTATATCACCATGTGTCCCCGGGACTCGTAAAAATTGAAACCTAAGTGAAACCCTGATACAGACTGGTGAAACCAAACAGACAAGAGCGTGATGATCCCAGATACCATTTTACCTTTTATATTGTGATACGCGATTCAGTCTTTGTGAATCGATTCATAATTTTAATGTAAATCAATTTTAAAATACATGTTAAGATCAATCTGTTTTAATAATATTCCTGATTTTAACAGGTTATTTCCGCTCTTATTGAGTTTAAAGTTAGATTTCACAAGGGTTTTAAGTGTTTTATTAACAAAACATATTGAGACCTTGCATGTGACGTCAATCAATACGTCACATAGCATTGCGGGTGGCAAGACATATGGGATTTTCCGCCGTTGCTCACGTCATCACATTGTTTTCTGCCACCCAAACCGTTTTTTGCCGCCCGACGATTGTTCCGTGCAAGGCCTCAATTAGTTATGAACTATTGTTATTATTTAAAAAAGTTTAATAAGGGGGCGTTTAATACGTCGAATACAGTAGTTTAGATAAAAAGAACGTAAAAATGTTTAAGGAAGGAAAACGAGATCTGATTTTAATTAGATTGGGATGTATTCTAAATAAAATTAAACATACTAGAAGTTTATAGAATAAAGTATAGATATTAGTAATATCGGCTTACTAAGAACTGAGTTAAATGATGTGGATAAATATATATACCAATTAATATAGTAATTACATACAGGCAATATGTAACTTGCAAGTCAAATAGCAATTCTAACATGACATGTATGAATACCCTAAAAAAAAGTAATAATTCAAGGTCACCAAAACTTTGTACTCGAACGTAAACAATAACAAACTGTCAGTAACAAGATGGAGTACCCCATGGTTGAAGGGAGTTACGACGACATTTTGTAAAAGGAGGATCTGGACGACAGCTTTAATGAGATTCTCTCCCAATACGAGTATGAAGACGGAAATGGTAAATGCATTATTTATTTAATGTTTAATGCTGAGCATCACATACACATTATAAATCGTACATATAAAATAATAATTTCTCCTATAATAATAGCAATAATATTAATTTTTATTTTTATTTTACCAGGTGCTGGTACTGCAACAAACGCTAAAAGATTCAAGAAAATGGAGGAATCAGAGATGACAAAAATTATGTTTAAAAGCAAAAGCACGTACAGAACTACCAACTGGGGTGTAAAGATATTTGCAGGTGGACTATTATACTGCGCGTTCGGTGTTCAATTCAAATTTAAACGGTATCAATTTACGATTGATACCCTCTGATTTCCAAACAGTAGACCATTATCCACTAAATTAACAAAAATTAAACAACGCAGTTAGAGTATTGTATTCGTCTTAATTTAATTTTAGATTGGCTGGCCGCTTCTAAGAAAAGCCCTATGGTGTTTGAAGATATACCGCCAGAAGATCTAAATGATTTGCTGCGACAGTTTTACGCAGAAGTTCGGACCACCAGCGGAGAATATTATGCCAAATCTTCCTATGTTGGCATTCGGTCATCCCTTCACCGTTACCTAACTCAGCCGCCACTTGAGAGAACAATATAATATTGTGCAAGATCCTGAACATGTTTGACGCCATGCTAAAGAGATTGAAACAAAAGGGGAAAGGTAACCCGACACACCACCTAGCCATTAGTATTGCCGATTTAGAAAAAATAAGACAAAACCAAAGGCAGGATGACCCCCAACAACTGCAATAAAAAGTTTGGTTTGACCGTACATTGGGATTTGGACAGCGCGGCTGCGAAAACTCGCGGGAATTTACCGTGAATTCTTTTTCAGTCGAGCAGGACAACGTCGGTGATGAATTCATACGGTAAGTACGACGCATACCGATGCGACCAAGAACCATCTTGACAGAATCGCCGATAACCAATACGCGAAACTTCGCATCTATGGTAATGATTCCCCTTCTTGTCCGTTGGCATCTTTAAAAAAATATAAATCCAAACTAAATCCATAGAAACAGGTTTTCTATCAACTTCCAAAGGAAACCGTGACGAAAAGTGATGCAATTTGGTACACTCGAAAATCACTTGGTCACAACACGCTGAATCAAATGATGAAGCACATCTCCACGGATTTGTCATCGAGTTGAAAATACACAAATCACTGTGTCAGGGCAACTACTGTAGTTTCTCATGCCGAGCTTGAAGCACGGGAAATCATAAAAATCACTGGTCTATCAGAACACAGCAAGTCTGACATCGTACAACATAGATTCGTCCGATTTGCAGAAACGAACATATTCTGCAATGTTGCACATATACCAAATCCAAATTCCAAAATGTAGCATTGCACTAAAATATATTCCGATGTGTTTGTGGTCATGTTAAAATGGGGATAAAGGTCTACTGTTTGGAAATCAGAGGGTATCAATCGTAAATTGATACCGTCTAAATCCCCTAAGTATATGATCATATGAGTATGTATACACATGGAAAAAAGTTAAGCACCTACCTGGACCATTGAGCAAATACACTGTACTATACTTGACTAGATTTTTAATGAAGAATGCAATTATTTTATACTATTTTATCTTCAACAGATGCCTTTCTTACAGCATATGATATGGTGGTCAACTATATAGGACATGGAGTGAGTGAGTGAATATGGAGTTTAACATCGCTGCATGAATCTTTCACCCATTTGCGACGAATGACAATGGAACCTATAGCAATATAATCTATACAAGACAATGTAACCAATAGGAGCTGCAAGTGGAGCGAATTCTATTTATAGACATACCCACTTTACTGATTTTGGTTATAAGCGTGTAGGTGAAGTGTGCATGATTATTGTCTTTTTCTTATTATTACCTTACATCACCTCGCGTGAACCATGTTGAACAACATAATTCATCACTGAATCAAACAGAAATTTAAGGATACGATTCTTTGTAATGTCGTATTAAGATTGTCTTTGGATTTGTAGTTGCTATAAGACATAGACTTCTGTTAGCTTATCACCGGAATTACTAGGTTTAAATGATACTCTTCGAAATTCGATGACCCACTTGCAGCCGCTATTGTGTAAGAGGCAATAACATAATGATGATATGCTTATAATAGGAAAACATGCAGCAATTATGAGACTTGACTGGTGCTCTTGAACCAAGGGAGATAACTCATACTCAAACTATTCTTTACTGTTCAAGATAAAAATGGAATATTGAAATGTTACCTACTATAATACTATAATACTTCTATCAATTTGAACAGGACTTTTTAAAGCCATTTGATTTATAACAGTGTGAACATTGAAAATGATTGTTCTTCTCTTAGGGACAATTAATTACATGTACCGGTACTGTATGTATGTGCATATTTAAAGCTCAAAAACATTAATTATTTTATTGGTCAATTAATTAAAGAGTTCAAAGTAATATGAACAGTATGGTATATGAATAAATCTAATAAGACAATAGGATCTATGTATATGACAATGCGACTTAAATACGTAAATGAAAATATGACGCTGGGACTATAAAACATTACATTAACATTTCTACTGAAGGCCACAGGAGATATACAGCAGTATACGTAATGGGAGACAAGGCTAATATGGATATGGGGACGATTCCTTTATACAATACTAACTGCTATCTTACAAGTTTTGATATAACAATGGTCTAGCCCTGCTATTAACTGTTCCTCTGCTCCCAAAGTACAATTACATAAACATTTCAGTTGAGCACGAAATCGTACTCAGAAATGTTTTGTAACTGCGAGGCCAGGGCCTGAGATTACGATTTCATACTTAACTCCGAATTTTGTTCATAAAACGTCATGTGACGTCATAGCCTGAGTACGTATGCTATGATGTCACATGACGTTTTATGAACAAAATTCGGAGTTGAGT